>JAQZBX010020467.1:0-32987 GCA_029593785.1 Cabassous unicinctus
ATGTAATTATGAATTCCAAAAATATAATTGGATCATGCCTGTAATCTAATCTGTTAATCTGGGCATGATTGAATTATGATTAGGGCGTTGACTGGGCCATGTCAGTCAGTAGGGCATTGAGCCCCACCCCCTGGTGGGTGGGGAATTGAATATAAAAGACAAGGCAAAGAACAGAGTTGAAGCAGTCTTTGAGAAGCAGTTTTGATGTTGGAAAGAAGGCCCCAGGAGAAGAGAAGAGAGCCGTTCGCCTGATCGCCTACAGCTGACCTTGTGGAGGAAACAGGAGCGAAGCCTGGAGAGAAACGCAGCCCCAGGAAGAGAGGAACCCAAGAAGTCTGAACCCTGGGCAAATGTCGCAGCTGTCTTGCTCCAACACGTGACAATGGACTTTGGTGAGGGAAGAAACTTATGCTTTATGGCCTGGTAACTGTAGACTTCTATCCCCAATAAATACCCTTTATAAAGACCAACCTATTTTTGGTATTTCACATTAGCACCTCTTTGGCTGACTAATACAGTGAGGAATCTCCAAAGAAGGCCTGTGTTCATAGCTGCCTCCTTGCTTCCTTCCTGTGTCCAGACTGAGCGTGTGCCACTGGACCTCAGTCCTCGGCTGGAGGAGACGTTGGACTTCAGCGAGGTGGAAGCAGAGCCCAGTGAGGTGGAAGACTTTGAGGCTCGGGGTAGCCGCTTCTCCAAGTCCGCTGATGAGAGACAACGCATGTTAGTCCAGCGCAAGGATGACCTCCTGCAGCAAGCTCGGAAGTAAGTTGATTCTCTAGCTCTAGTTGGCATAAATCACAGGTCAAAAACCATTGGCCTGGGGAATGGATGTAGCTCGAGTGGTTGAGCGCCTGCTTCCCATGTACAAGGTCCCGGATTTGATCCCCACTACTTTCTAAAAACAAACAAACACACAAACGAAAAAAACAACTCTCATTGGGGAGTGGATGTAGCTCAGTGGTTGAGTGCCTGCTTCCCATGTAGGAGGTCCTGGGTTTAATCCCCAGTACCTCCTAAAAAAAAAAAAAAGAGCAATTAAAAAGCAAAAAAACCAGTGGCCTGATGGCTGTTGTCATGGTAGGCCCACAGAGTGTCTTTTTAAAATAGATCACCATTGAAAAACCATACATGTCAGTTAAAATTTCAGGTTTCAAGCTTCTTGAAAAATCAGAGGATCTGGTAACACTGAGCCAAACTGGTAGCAGTGGGCTGGTGCTATTGGTGGTCTTCTTTGGACATCTTTGGCCACACTTACATGGATAGCAGTTAGGTGCCAGCATGTTCTATGCCCTTTATTTTAAGTCATTGAATTCACTTAACAACTCTAAGATGGAGCACTGCAATTCTTTCCACTTGACAGTCTTAGAGCTGGGGAAGCCGAGGCCTGGAGGAGTTTACCGCTTGCCTGGTGTCTGGGCTCCGATGCCACTCTCTTGACTGCAGTGTTGCTCAGCCCAATGTTGGGAACACAGTGGGTGGCTGTGGCTAGAGACCATGGTGCTCCTATGGATGTATAGGGGTTTTTGTTGGTCTTATTTAAACCCTCGAGGACCAGTATTGTAGTGGGCTTAGTGCCCAGCGCCAATCTTGTGATTGGATTGTACATGATGGAGAGAAGCCCACATGATCAGGCCTTCTCCCGATATGAAGAGAACTTTTGCCCATCTATTTGGAGATAGATATCTGTTTCATGGGATGGTGCTGAGTGACAGTTTCATGGAGGTGTCTGGAAAAAGGAGAAATTAAAGATAATTGAAGAAACACACTGTTGTGTGTTCCTGAGCTTCCCATGTCTCTCCCTTGGGTTTTGTAGGCGTTTCTTGAACAAAAGTTCTGAAGATGACTCAGCCTCAGAGAGCTACCTCCCCTCGGAAGGCACATCTTCTGACCCTGTGACCCTGCGTCGAAGGATGCTGGCTGCTGCTGCAGAACGGAGACTTCAGAAGCAGCAGACCTCCTAGTGTTTGTTCGCCGTCCTCAGCCTCCTCCTCCTGAGCAGTGTGCCCAACGGGAAGAGGCCTTTGCCCAGTTCTGCCTGCCGTATGAAGAAGTGGGCTTGACTGCATTGCCGCTGTATAAAGCATGTGGTCTTAATAGTGTTTGGACAGCTGACAAATTTAATCCTTTTTTGTAATACTTTCTTTGTGACATTTCTCCTCCCCTTAGAAACACTGCACATTTTAACTCTAGGCATGATCTCTTTTGGCATTGACTGCACTTATTGGGAGTGGGGGAAGGTCGAAAGGGTGTAGGATCCAGAGACCCTGCAGCAGGCAGCTTTGATTACTGCTTTGTGCATATGTCACAACAGATGCTGGTGTCTTTAGCTGTAAATGTGGCGGTGGGTGGGGCACGGGGTGGGGGTGGGGGCTGCAGCAAAGCACTGAGGAGTTTACAGCAGGAGCCAGATTCCACACCATTGGATAACATCTGTTGTCAAAACTGCTGTTCTTAGTGAGGAAGCAGTCAAAATGTTACAGAGGCCAGACCCACAGGCTCCTGGACCCCTGGGCAGTCAGGCATCTTGGAAAAAGAACTCTTGGTTTGATGCCTGGAGCAGAGGAGGGAAAAGCAGCCCAGGGCTGTAGAGAGTGAGGAGGGAACCTCTGTGTCCCAGTACCTCCGAGACTTTCTTTCTGAGTCCCCCATCCAAAGCTGGCTTTATTTCCGTTAACTCTGGTACTCCTGCATCTCCTGAGTACCCCCTCCATGTATCTCTTCTCTTCATTTTATTGCCCTCTCTGGACTTGGGGAAGGGCAGCACTGAAAGTTTTGATTTTTGGTTTTAATTCCTTGGTCAAGAAAATAAGACAATTCCAAAGTGTGGATTTGGTCCCTGGAGAAGATGTGGGCCTTGCAAGATGGGAGAGTAAGTTTTGGTGGGCCATATTGAAGAAATAAAAGATATCTTTTGTATTTTTCTTCTCTCGAGCCCTTTATTTTCATAACTTTTTTCTTGTTGGTTTAATTAAACATAGAATGGTAAGGTGATGAATCCACCTGCCTTTGATGAAGCAGACTCAGTTCCTGAACCTTTACCAGTTCTTCCCACATTTAACTAAGGATTTGAAACACACAATCATAGGTTATGCAGTTCAGTTTTATGTCCCACGGGGTTAAATTTTTAAGAAATGTTTGAAAGCATAATTTTCTGGTAGTCATTTTGGGAAGAATCCAGTATTATCAAAAATTATTGGTTAAGTTAAATCTACTTCCTGTAACTGAAAGTTTTTAGAATGTTTAAAAGTAATTGAAAAAAGGGTGATGAATTAATATTTAGGCCGAGATAATTTATTCCAATAAATCTTTCAAAAGCCTTTCCTTAAAATGCTGTTAGTAAATTTCTGTGATTTTTTTCATTTGTTTTGTTTTGCTGAGAGCATAGCAATTTGTTTCTGTTTTTATTGTAAGACAATAATAATAATAAAAAGACTCTTCTAGTGTGTCGTGTGTGGCTGGAAGCCAAGGTAGTTTTTTCCAAAGGTGCCAGCATTGAATCTTGATTTTGTGTGTACCATTTTGGTTGAAGTTTTTTCTTCTTCCTTGGATTGGGAAATTTTATTTTTCCTAGTATTTATTTGGAGAAGGCAGGACTGGTTTTGTAGTCCCCTTGTATCTATCTCTCATTTTTTCAAGGAAAGGGGAGAGAAAGCTCATTTACTCGAGTTATATATTTTTTTGAATTGCATGTTATACACACTAAAGGTGACACTAATTTTACATATTCTTATATTTCAGATATGTGAAAAGAGATTGTTTGGAGTTAATTTTAGTCTTCCTGTTTTATTTGAGACCTTGGAATACGGTGATATAACAGTGATCAAAACAGAAATGTCTTACATGGCTTAAATGACCCAGGATGAGAACTCCTGACTTCATCCTTAGACTTTGCACCTAGAAAGTCAAGGAAGGATTCTGGGCACTATACTGTATTTTGGCTTTTATCACTTCTTGGGAGCAAATGGGACAGATGCTAAGGGTAGTGGCAGGAGGCCAGACCGGTGTCCTGTTAAATCTGGCAGGTTTCCTGACCCATGACTCTCGGGCCTTCTGGCCTGTGTGCAGGGCTCAGGGAGCTCTTCCCCTTGCTCAGACCTGTAGCAGCAGAGCTGAGGCCCTGCTGCCACTTTAAGTCTGGAATGGAGAACAAGGAATCTCAGGGCAGGGCACTCTGGTAAGTTGTGACTGAGTTGCCCCTGTCATCTCCAGGGTTTTGGAATATAGTGTGTTCCTCCCTCCATTTTATTATTACTCTGTTGATATCTTGGGGTCTCGGTTCTTCTTTTTTTTCCCCTCCAAATTTTGAGCCTTTTTGTGACCCATAGAGAATGATGGTCCATGTAGATGTGGTGGTTTTACTTGTATTGATATAAATCCTAGGTGCTCAGGTGGCCATATTTTTATCCTTAGTTAGCAGAAGCAGACTTGATCCTTTCTGTGGTGTGGCTTTTCCTATGACAGGAAAGGAATCTGAAGGCTCCGATGCAGGACACAGCATGAAAAAGGGAATGATGGCTTTGCTGACGAAGTGGCTGGCAACCTCTCTGGCCTGACCTAGAAGGCCCTCCATTACCTGGGGTCCCTGCCTCTCACCTCCTTGCCCATGTTTTCTGTTAGAGAGCAGTGCTCTCATCCTGGCTGCACAAAGCAACCACTCATGCAGCTTTAACGCAAATAGGGTGTGCTCCTGGTTCTAATTTCATTGATCTTTCCCTTGCATCCTTCCCCAAAAAATGGTCCAGAACTCTTTTTTTAAGAAAGATAAGGCAAAGAAACTTCTGATGGCTTTATCGATAAAGCTCATTTGAAAGTTGGGGAAGACCTGTTAGAATATAACCTTTTAGAGCAATTCAGATCCACCATATGTAGAAAAAGTGATGTCTTTCAGTCCTCCATCTGGACCTTGATTTGTTCTCCTAGACAGTGTTAAGAAGTCAGGCTGTGGCCATGATTGCAAACCATTCCATCAATAAAGATGCTTAGTTGTGGGTCTTCATCTGCAGATAACAATTGTGGGGGGTGGGGGGAGCTGGTGGGGAAAGCACTGGAAAAGAGGCATAGCTTGGCTTGCTTTCAGGCCCATCCTAGCAGAGGTCTTGCTAGGATTGGTTGGCTTGGGTGCTTGTTACAAGAGGGAACTAGCATCTTTTAATTTCAGTCTCTGAAACAAGATCAACCTCAACCTCCACCCCAACTAGATTCAAAAGACCACTGGAACTTGCTAGGGAGAGGCCTTCCAGAGCTGATAATTCACATTTGTAGGGATGTGGAGAGGAATACCTATTACCTGACCTCTTTGAGGCCCTCCCATCTCATTCAGAATGGCATGATGTAACACTTGACTGCTCGGTTAGTAAGCCGCACATAAATGTAATGCAAGGATTCTAGGGGATTGCTGTGTCCTTCCAGGCCCCAGTCTCAAGTGATTTCTTACTTATTACAGCAAAAACATGGCCACCTAGGGGAGAGGTAGGGAACCGGACTTCCTGGCATCCAGGTGCAACAGGGGAGGCAAAGTGCTTGGCCTTGGCTTTTAAAGCTATCCTAAGTGAGTGGTTGGAACTTGTTGGGTGCAATTTGGCCTCATTCTTGGGACTACTCATTCTTCCACTGTGGTAGAACTACTGGGTGCAGAACAAAGAGGATCTCGTATTAGCAAGAAATATTGGCTTACCTGTCCCCTCCACCCCCTTTCCTTTCCACTGCTTAGAGGCCCTCTAAGCAGAGGGCATCTGTGGACAGGAAGTGACCTGTTCCTCTGCCCTCCTTGTTCCAAGGGGGCACTGGGTCACCCACCATCCCACTGACCATGCTCTCTGCTCTTTTGATGACAGCACTAAAGGGGGGAATGGAGAAGGGAACCTGAGGGGGAGGAGGTTCCTCCCCCAGGGCTTACAGCTCCAACCACCAGACTCCCAGGGTTGGTGGCCAGGTCAAATCCCTCCTTCCCTTTCCTGCCAGAGTGATGCCCACTAAATAACCATAGTCTGGAAGCCATAGGGTGAGAGACTCAAGAATACAGACAAACATTCTCTTTATTGAGCTACACATGAATTTTCCATTAGAGAAGTAGACTGGCAGTGTGTAAGATATCACAGAAACCTCACCGATTGGGAATAGAAAGGCTTAGAAAGACCCGTGGGCTTTTTTTTTTCTTTTTTTTCTTTTTTTACTTTTTTTTTCAAGTTTTTCTTTTTTTCCTGTATTTTTAATTTTTTGTGTGTTTTGTCTTTTTGCCCTCTCTTTATTTGAAATGGCTGTGACTGGTCTTCAGCAAATATTAAATCTTAAAAGTGAAACTGTGAAGAGGTTTGGGGTTTAGATACTAGTCAAAATAGAAATGACATAGGACTGGTCATGAAAACTGTGGCTTTAATGGAAACACTACATTCCATCTTTTTTTTTTTTTTTAATTTTTTGTGTTTTTTTTTCCATCTTGAAGGTATTTAAAAATTTTTTTGTTGTTCTTTTATCTGCAGCACAAACGTCCCCATGTGAGAAAGAGCGAACACAGGTCACTGAAACAAAGGAAAAGGTGGAGAGGGGAGCACACATACAAAAGGAGAGCATCCACCAGAAAGACTGAAAATTTAAAATGTAAAAGGGGGAAAAAAACCACAACCCCATTTCCCAAAGACGATGAAAGTTCTGGTATGTAATACGTAGTACTCATCAGGACAAAATAAAAACAACAAAAAACTGAAAAAAAAATTACAAAGGAAATCTTTAGAAAGGGGGTCAGTGGGAAAATTCTTTCCTATAGGGCTGTATTTATATATATGATAGTATTCTTTTTGGCAGCTACTGGCCAGTGAGAGCTGTGCTTTTTCTCTACAAACCTGGAGTGAGAGCGTGGTTGGGCGCTTATGGCTGGGAGAGTGGGAGCCCCTGCTCGCTGGGTATTTTTGGGGTAGCTAAGGGCAGCGGGTTCACAGGGGACTGTGGCTCCGGTAAGCCCGGCCTGAGCACACTTCCCACAAACCCACGTGGGCACAGCGGCCCCCTCTGCAGGTGGACCGGGGCTGTGCTGTGAGGTGGGGGAGGGGAGGGGCAGATGCAGATGTCTATGTTTATTTTAAAAACAAAGAAATATGGATGAAATGGTGGTTTTTCCTTTTTCCTCTTTCTGTAAGCTACAGAGCACATGAGAAATGCTTTTTTTTCTTTCAAGTTCTAAATGTAAAGACTCAACTAAAACCAGATTCTACAGCATTCTACAGAAATACACAGCCGTCAGTCACTCTGGGGTCGTAGGTTAGACAGGGGCTTGATAAAGAAAGGCTGTGTGTCTTACAAAGGCCAAAAGGTCATGCTACCAGGAGGTCAACGCCAACAGCAAAGAGTCCATGAAGCAGTCTGCAGAGAGAGAGATAAGGGGGTCCGGTCTGACCATTTTCTTAAAAACCAACCAACCAACCAACCAAAAAACCCTAGAACATTTTTAGTAATGTTGGGGAGGGGCAAAATGGGGCAACATCACAAGGGATGAAGAGCCCAAGTGAGCCTGTGCCAGGACCCTGGGGAAGCCTCCCCCATGGGACCCTGATCCTGGCCGTCCAGTCCCTCCTTGGCCGCTCCTGCTCCCCTACTTCCCGGGTGCCTTCTCAGAGGGGTCTGGCAACTCTGCAAGTGAGTTGGAGCTATCACTGGCATGTCAGCTTCCCACGGCTGCTTTAGAAAGCACACTCCCTTTTCTCTGACTCTTGCCTTGTTAATGGGAATAAAGAAAACTCAGGAGACAGTGGATTGGTCAGAGCAATGATTCTAAATTCTTGAAATCAACCACCACCACCCAAAAGAGAAGTGTCCTTGAATTGTTGGGGGCATAGGGTAGGGAGGTGCTTAGGGTGTTGGCTGTTTTTAAAAAGGTTTTGGAATTTGCACAAGAGCAGGACAGAACCGAGAGCACACCGCCTCTGGGAGAATGCAGAGAAGCAGGCCCTTCTCTGCCCTCCCCTTGCTCACAGAAATAGGTCTCAGAGAGTAAACTCATGCGGTTGCTCTTAAAAGGATGGACTCCCAAATCAGGGCTTGCATCATGACGTGTGTGTGTGAGTGTGCACACAAACACATGCATGCACATGTGCTGTCCCCAGGAAAATCTTGAGTCATGGGATAGTGGTCAGTTCTGTCTGCAGCTCTTTCTATTACAAGCTAAAAAGATCTTTTAAATATATATTTGTATATATGTTTTTGTTATGCCTTTTAAAAGTTTTTTACCAACTTGCATTTTGTTAATGGTGTGTGTGCGCGTGCGTGTGCATGTGCAAGCTTTTCTGTGGGTGCTGGAATCATTACCAAATAGGTTGCTATACAGGACGAGAGGTCAGTACAAGCCGCAGCCCCGGAGGTTGTTGGCAATGATGATGTCAGTGACGGCGTCGAATACCACCTGGATATTATTCGTGTCTGTGGCACAAGTCATGTGACAATAAATTTCTTTGTTGGGTGAGCGGTTTTTGCTTTCAAATTGTGCTTGGATGTAGGCGGCTGCATCTTCATAGGTATTGGGGCCTGTAACAAGACACAGAAGAACAGGGGAGGGGACCTGGTGAGAGTGGTGCTGGGCCCGCCGGGAGGACACAAAGGCTGAAGAGTGGGCCGCAGCATTTTCCAGGAAGCAGCTGAGCGACCGGGAAGGGAATGGAGGAAGGCTACAGTAGGATTGCTGAGCATTTGTTCTCCAAGATGTAATTTTAAATTAAAGACTACACAAGACTTGGCATTTGCCTGGCTTTTGGCTTTTCGGGCTGTTTACTGTGTTTTCACACTGGTTCTATGCAGGAGCCCTGGGAGGACACAGGCCACAGACTTTCACTTCTGCTTTCTTCATGAGCAAATTGAGGCCCAGAGAGCCTGGATTTGCCGATCACACTTCCCAGGGCCTAGACCAGGCCTGCTGCTGCCGAGAAACCAAGGAAATACAGTCTGATGAGGAGCTACTGAACAGGGCCGGTGGTGACCCAGGGCTCGTGAGACCAGAGCATGGTGGGTACAGGCCTAGGCCTCTGTTCCTTCCAGGCTGGGCTCTAACCCTTGGTGGATTTCTCTAATGCTTCCTTGGTGGGAGCATCTCTCACCAGTCCCAGTTCTTAGGTGAGTGGCCAGGATGTAGGCATTGGTGGCCTCAGCTTGGGAGGTTTAAGGGGATATCAGTGTGTAACACTGGGCTCCCTCACTGTCTCCACCAATTTCTTGGGTGTCCTCTTGGCCCTGGCTGGGACTGGGTGGGGATAACAGGGCATATCTGTGGATGATACAAGCAAGTTTTCCAACTGGTGTCTAGCAGCTGCCAGCCAAACCATCACGACCCTGCCCTTATACAGCTTTTGATGAAATACCATGAAATATGGATCAGCACAGAAGTGCGTAAAGCCCAATACAAGGAATGTACCCACTGTAGCACAGAAACAATATGCTCTTATCTGAGGTGTTGGATGATCTTTCTCCCTGCCCCACTCCACCCTGCCTCATTCTTCCAACTGTAGGCCGAGGTGTTAAGCCACAGGGTTGGAAGGTGGGGGCTTGGCCACTGGAAGGCTTCTGAGCCAGGATCTATCTCCTTTCCTTTAAAGGTGAATCAGAAGAAGACTCCAGCCCTGTGCTCCAGGTCAGTGATAAGCAATGCAAAGGATGCTCTGGGGTAAGGGGTAGGCACATCTCTGGGGGGAGAAGGGAAGCTGCCCAGACCCACAGGGCAGAGCCTCCTCCTTGATCATCCTCAGAGACAAGAGCAGAAGTAAACTGAGCCCCGAGTTCACAGCAGAACTGTCTGTAAAGTTCACTGTATGTACTTCTCAAAGACTAGAGAAAGCACCAGACCTGGACCCAGTAAAGGAGCTTCCCTCCAGAGAGAGGCAAGACAAAGGCCCAGAGCATGGAAAAAAAGAGTCCTGTGATCTCCTGGAGGGGCCTTCAGAGGCTGTGTGGAGGAGACCCACAGGGATGTCTCATCCAGATGGTGGAGACACCCAGCTCATCCCTCCTCGGTGCTTGCTGAGTCCTGCACCCTCACACAGCCTGTGTGGTCCCCAGAGGAAAGAAAGGCAAAGGGGTTTTAAGTAACTTATGCAAAGTTGCAAGTGGTCAGGCTCCAGAGGCTGTTCCAGCCCACCTGCTCTACTAGAGACTTTGTGCTTCTGGTATCTGTCAGGATGGGGGGTCCTGGCATCCAGGGCACAGTTCCTGCCTTCACTCTCCTCTGCTGCATCCTAGGATGGGCAGGAACCTTGCAAAATCACAAGCAGCATGGAGCATCAAGGAGGATGCAGGCTGTGCTCAGAACTTTTGATTGCCTCTTCAAGGGTGAGGGCCAACTTGCTGTCCCCAGAAGCAGAGAAAGGTGGAGAGTCCAGGGTAGAACTATTCTGGAATTTGGGACTCCTAGCTGGTCTTGGGGACCTGTGGAGCTCTGGGACCTGAGCCCATACTCATAGCCTCAATCTGCAGTTCTTCACGGAGCCAGCTTGTCCCTTACCTGGAAGGCAGGACATCTCCATAGCAGTGTGATCAGGTTCTGGTCCTCTGTGCTCCTCAGTATGCAAAGTGACACCACCTGGGTCACCTAGAAGCTTCCCAGTCCCCAGGGGGCCAAGGGCTAGGCTCTAGCATCATGAGCACTGCTCATCCTGAGCAGCACCCCCACCCCCTTGGGATCCCCACAACCCTAGACTGGTTGATCCTTTGGCAGCCACTTTCTCTCAGCTGCCAGGCATCGCGTGATGCCTCATCCACCAATTTGGAAAGAGCTTCATTGTTGGGGATGGGGGTGGGGAAGGCCTGTGATACCTTTCCCTGGGTGTCAGATCAGAGGAAAGGGCTCCAGAGAAGGCAGAAAGAGAGCAGAGGTGGGAGTGAGAAGGCTTGTGGGTACTTGGAGTGATTTGATTTGGGGCAAAGACCAGGGGTGGAGGGAGTGGGGACAGCAGGCATGGTGAGGCGGGTGGAATGACCCGACTGGGTGCAGGCAGAGCTGCAGCACACGGAGGCACAGGATGTTTGGTGCACCAGTGCTGGTAGTAGGGAAGGCAAGTGGGGCTGAAATGCAGCCCAGGCCCCACCTGTAGGCCTTGCGCCCCCCAGTGGCATGAAGGAAGGGGCACCCTTTTCTAATTCATGCATTCACGGGAGTGGCAACCCTGGGCTTGTGAGGGGAGGCCACAGGTGAGATCTCAAGACCTCATTTAGAGGGGGACCCAGGGAAGGGGGAAGGGGAAACCTGTGATCCTGTCTTGCCTCCTGATCCCTGCCATTTCGCTCCTGAGCCACGTGGTCACAACATCCATGGCTCAGGAGGGGACATTTGCCACCACACCCAAGGCTGTGTCCTATAAAAAGCCAAGCCTGGTCATGCCCCAAGTGTCCCCAGGCACCCTGTCCTCAGCCACAGAGGTGCTGGCTGAGCAGCCATTTGGGTTCCCTGAGCTCACAGGCAGTTGGGCCCTGGCTGTCGCTTCTGCTTGGGCCTTCTCACGGCCTTCCTGCTACACAGGGCCTCTGTGATACCCACCTGTGTATTCAGGAAAGCAGATGGTCAAAGGTGACTTCTTGATCTTCTCGCCAAAGAGATCTTTCTTGTTGAGGAAGAGAATGATGGAGGTATCGATGAAGAACTTGTTGTTACAGATGGAGTCGAAGAGCATGAGAGACTCGTGCATGCGGTTCTGCAGCCCCAGGTGGGGAGGAAGAGAGAGCAGGACAGACAGTGAGAGGGAGAGACACGGAGACAGGGAAAGAGAAGAGGAGAATTAGATTTAAGAGAGAGGAATTGGGCTACTCGGTAGCTTGTGAGGGCTCCTGTGCCTACAGGCCCCGACGAGGCTGATGGATGGAAACTGCAATCTGCAGCAGTTCGCTGTGCAGCTCATCCCCAACTGTCAGAGCCCAGGGACACCCTTCCTCTCAGGGCTGGTGCTGGACTGAGATTCCCCAGCCATGTGAGGGCCTCTTGGTGTATGTTTGCATGTGTGTATAGGGTGGGGTGGCCAAGAGCCTGGGATTTTGGTTTTGGTCCCCCTTGTCTGGACCTTTCCTCCTGGTTCCAGTTTGGTGGCACTGTCCTCCGGTTGTGGTGAAGGACTTCCAGGACCTTCCTGTGGTCTGAGAGGAAGTCACGCCAGGCTGCTCCTCTGGGAGCGGCTGGTGGACTAGCTCTGCTGCCTCTGGAGGGGCGGGGTCCCACTCAGCCACGTCTGACTCTGTGAGGAGTTTTTGAGCAGTTTATATGGAGGTACTGCCTTGCACACAGAAGTTTGCCTTAGCAAGTGAGTGGATGTGATGGCCACCCCAAAGGAAGCAGAATCCAAAGACAGTAGTAGCTCACCCTGGACAAGTCCTGACTTCTGCTTTGGGATGTCCAGCACATTAGCTGGGGTGGTCTGCTTCTGGGAGTGAGGAAGCGCATGCCTCGCTGTGAACGAACCTGTGACTGCATGGGAAAAGGGGGTCCTTCATGGAAGGCACCACCCTGGGGGAAGGACAGCCCCACTTGTTTTCCCTGAAAACCCTCTCTCAGCCTTAGGAACTTGCCCACCACAAACCAGCTTCACAGGCCCAAGGCCTAAGCCCAGAGGTAATTCCCAGCTGAACGCTACCTCTGAAGTAAGAAAATTGAAACCAACACTAGGAAAGAGAAGAGAGTTGGTGTGGGCATTCTTTGCTGAGAGATGAACTCCTCCCCCAGGGATAAGCCAAGAGCAGGAGCTGAGTATATGGCTTCTTCACCTGGCATGGCTTTCTGCCTCTGCCTGAGCAGGAGTGCGAGGGAGGTGATGAAGCAGCCACCACTGGTCACCGAGGCCACTCTGCCAGCACCATGCATGGTACTTTATCTGCTTTGTACCATTTAGCCTCATCAATCCCTGGGGGGCACTGAGAGGTGACACAGCTAGGACTCAGGAGAGCAGACTTGTACCCAGCCCTGGGCCAGATCCAGAGCCTCAAGCCCTGTGCTCTACGGCAGGGGGCTCAGCTGGGGCTGGAGGAGTTTAAGGACCCCATGTTGAAGTGGGCCAAGCCCCACTGCCACAGACTCCAGGGGGCTGTCCACACTGCACAGCTGGGTCCTTGACCTGCTTATGCAGTGGATTTCTCCAGTGAGTGCCACTGGTGTGTGGCCTTTCAAGGAATGCGTAAGAAAGAGCATCATGACTGGCTCAGCCTCTTAGGTTAGTCCTAGAGTAATTGCTTCCCTGACTGCATCATTACACCACCCACCTGGCAAGGGTCTCAGCCCCTAACCCTTGTTCTGATTGGCTACAGCCAGTTGGCTCCCCTGGGAGCCCCTCAACAACTGCCACGGTTTTATTGCCCCCATAGGCTCTGTAGTAAATGACACTGTTCTATTACTTTGCCAAACAAATTCAATCAACTCATGATCTTATTACCCTTCTAGCTTCAACCAGTAAATTGCATTCTCAGTTCCCCCCAAAAGTCTCTCTCATTTGCACACTCCCACTCAGTGAGGCACAAGACTCATTTGCCTCAATGAAGTCTGTTCAGAAAAAGGCAGGCGGAAGTTTCCCAGAAGGCCAAACGAATTCCTGCACAGGGCCTAAAGCTGAGAGCACTCAGTCTCACGGGGCCACCCTGGGGGCAGAATGGAGATGCTTGAGACCCCATGGATTCAATCAGAAAAGGCCAGAGATCAGCTTCCTCCCAACTCCATGGCAGAGCCACCTCATCCTATAGCTGCTCGACAAAGAGCTGGAAACCCACAGCCACAGGCAAGCTCCCAACACCATTTCTCAACGTTCCAAGCCTTCCTTTGGGGGATGCAATGGGGACATAAACCCAGGGCATCTCCAGGAACAGAAAGGACTCAGGCTGTGGCCACCAACGTGGCCGGGGCTGAGCTTGGGGCTGTGTGCCTTTGGCTCAAGGGCTGGGCTGAAGGGCTCTTCCTCAAGTAGCCACCGAGCTTCAGTCTGGGCCAGTTCTCCCAGGCAGGCCCCACAGTACCACTCTGCCAGTGCTCAGGCCCATCCCTGCCCCAGCCTCAGGGCTGCTGAGCATCCACTCACACTCCCAGCCATTACTGACCGGCACTTGCGTGCAAGGCCCTCTACTGGGCAGCTCTTGGGGGCCAGAACGACAGGGTCCAGGCCCTGTTCTCCAGGAGCTCACAGGCTGGTTGGGGAGTGGCAATGTGCACACATTCAAAAGGTCTGAGGTCTCAGGAATGGAACAAGGGAGGAAAGGGCCTTGGAGTGGGCGAAAGGTTTGATCCTGGAGGTCAGGGAGGGCAGTGAGGAGGGGAGGGGGGAGGTGCTGCCACTGGCTCTGGTCCACGCCCCCGCGGCCATCCCTCTGCACACCATCGGGGTCCTATTGCCAAGCAGCCAAGAGCACAGATGCTGGAGTACACTTAAAATTGCGATGCCACCATTAGAGAAAAGAGAAAGATGCCAGAGGTCACAGTCAACAGCCACTCCCCTGCCCACCATCACCTCGCGGAGCCACTGGGAAGCCTCCTGGGGCTGGCCCCCCAAATCCCCCAACTCCTCTGCCTTCTCAACTCAAGCGGAGCCTGAGGGCAGCAGCAGAGTCAAGCGATGCCACCACCTGCCTGGCCAGCGACACACAGGACAGCAGCGTGGCTGGCACCAACCGCGGGACAGGGGGTTGGCTGGGCACGGGACACCAGCCTCTGCCTGCCCCACAGCACGGTGCCCACCCTACCAGGCTGCCCACAGCTCCAGCTGGGATTAGGCCGGGCAGGGCATGAGGATGCCACATGCAGGCGCCTGGGGGAGGTTCCCTGGGCACTGACACAACACACCACACTCACACTAGAAAAAAGCTGGCATTTTTATTAATGGTTGGTAACTAATAAATACATTATTGCAGCCAATAAATTATTACAGTAACTAGAGATTTATTAAACTAAGTCACTCTTCTTACAAAATTACAGTTAATATGGGGTGGGTGGCAGCAGCGGGGTTGGGAGGTGAGACCACTGCACCTAAGAGAAGGCGTTGCTAAGGAGGGAGGGGGTGCCCAAGCTCATCCCCGCCTGGGAGGCAGAAGGGGGAGCAGAAAGGCTGCAACAGACAGGGCAGGGGGGCATGGAGAGAGGGACACGCGCAGTGGGTGGTCGAGCCAGGGGCTGGGTCAGAACCAGAACCAGCAAAGAGTAGAGAAGATCAGGAGGCAAAGGGCAGCCCCTGCCTCCAGCTGGGGAGGGGGATGGAGGGCACCGGAGAAACGAACAGAGGGTGGGCTGCAGGGGAGCCGGTGCATTGGAGCCACTGGCTCTGCTGAGAAGGGGTGTAGGTAAAGCTGGGGTCTTGGTGCCTTGAGTCTGGGGGCAAAGCTTCCCTTCCAGAAGGGTCTACTCTGCCTGAGAGGGCCCAGGACTTTGGACTGGGGCCATTCTTCCTGCTCCTGTCCCCTGACAGGGGCCATCATCTGCTGGCTGTCTGGATGGGGCGGGTTCAGGGCTCTTCACACAGGGAGGGGCCTCCCTGAAACCCCACTGCAGCAGCTCCCGCCCCAGCCCTGGTCCCTGGCTCCACTGCCCTGGGCTGCTGGGGTCCTTCACCCTGTAGGCCTATGGCCTGGCACGGGGAACTTCCAGGGACCACCAGATTGAGTTTCTAGTGGCACGGAGCCTGAGCCTCAGACCTCGGTTCCTGAGAGCTACCAGGTTATACCTGAAGGCTTCCAGAGGCTCAGGGAAGAGCAGAGGCAGCCTGGAGAGGCTTTTTTGCCCAGAACTTCTCAAAAAGGGGGCTGAGCAGGCCATCCCTGGTCTGGTGGAAAGAGACTGAGGGCTTGGTTAATGACCATCACAGACCATGGAGGGGTTTTCTTACCAACAGGGTTGAAGCGCTCACTAGGTCAGACCAAGAAAGTAAGGGGGAGGGGTCAGGCAGGATGCAGGCTAGAGATTCTGGAAGGAAGACCTTACAGAATAGATCCTGGGAGATAGAAACTGTAGTGGGTGTCACTTGGAGCAGTGGGACGATCTCCCCCTGGAGAAGTACAGGACCCACCCTGGCAGAGCGGAAGGTGCTCTGCCAGGTGCTGACTCCTGGGCCTTCCTGTTTGGGCTCTGCAAACAACCTGGTGACGGGGGCTCAGAGCAGGGCTGGGGACCCCACTGACGCCCAGTTTATTCACCAGTGGGGTGTGGAAGCCAAACTGCCTCCTGGGGCTGGGCCTTGTGGTGATCTCCTGCCTGTGCTCTGCCCACTGCCCAGTGGGGGAGCATGTGGCACAGGCCCTCAGGCTCTGCTGGGGCCAGAGGGAGAGAAAGGGATGGGCAACAGGCATCTGGGACTCCATAGAAGGCGGCCATGGAGCCCGGAATGTCCAGCCCCATGCTTGCTGCTCAGCGCTGGGACAGAACTCCTGCAGAGACCTCCTCAGGCCTCAAGTTACCCACCTCCCTGCCCCCATCAAGCCAGAGAGCCTTGGGGACCACTAGCGTTCTCAGTGGGAAGGTCAGGCCCCTCCTGGCTCTTGCAACGGCGGTAGGTGCTGGGTCATGCATGTGGGTGGCATAATATTTGCAGGTTTGGCAGAGGCCTCTACTAGAAATCAGTTCCCTTCAGCCTGCTAAATTAGGAACCCTGAAGAGACTTTATGCATGGCCCCTCAGGGGTACATGCAGGCTGCTGCAGGTAAGAGCTCCAACACGTCTCCACGCGGGTAAGAGATCCAATGCAATCCCCTCCCACCCCCACGACGGAGCCAAAACTGACCTGTTACCTTCAGTCACTCTCCCCATGGTGGAGTCGCAGGAGAAGACAAGGATGGGGTAGTGTAGACAAATTCCTGTGGGTTCCTGGGCTCCCCGGAAGCCTCCGGCTACCCTCTCCTTGAGGGCTTAGCCTAGACAGCCAAGGACACCCTTTGGCAGGTCAGGGGCAGGAGGCTCAGACCAGCCCACCCGGTAATGGTGTATTTGGAGGAAACTGAGCAGGGCAGAGCATCTAAGAGAAGGAAAGGGAAGCCTGGGGGCAGTAGGGCGGGAAGGTTCCGAGTAACCTGCTCCTCCCACCCCGACTCTGCGGACTGGGAAGGGCTGGACCCTGGGTGCTGGCCTCTGTGCCACTGGGTTTGAGGGAGGCAGGCAGGGCAGACGGAGGACTCTGGTGAGCCAGTGACTCCCACCTCCTTGGCCAGCATGTTCCCTCCTGCCAGCTGTTTTTAAGTCTGAGTGAGGTGCCAGGGCAGACTTGGGGGAACATCTGGCCACACCCAAGGTGATGATGCTGGGAAAACAGATGCTTATGTCTTCGGTGTTGGTGAAATGGCCCATGGCAAGACACTGAGATGACTGACTCCAGCAGCCTGTCCTCTACCTCATCCCAGCCCCTGGTACCATGTCAAAGGCCAATAGAACTGGAGGGGTCTTGGGCAGACGGGGTGGCGGGGGGACACCTGCCAGTCTGGCTGCCTTGTGATTTCCCACAAGGTCTGGGGTCAGCAGCAAGACAGCCAGACAGGGATGGGGACTCACTCCCAGTGGCACCCATCCCTGCCAGCATTTTGGCACTTGGGAAGGACCCTGGATCCCCCAGGCACCACCCAGAACTCTGTGCTTGCGGGACCCAGGAAGTGCAGAGTTGCTGGCACGGGGCTCCTCCTGGGTCCAGGCAGTCCAAGGGCTGCAGGTGGGAGCCCAGGGTCCTGCCTGCTTGGGCCTGAGGAGTGCCCAGCGGGGAGGCTGAGCAAGCAGAGGGCCTGAGGCGGGTGCAGAGACAGCCCTCCCGTGTCACTCTGGGCAACCCTGGGTCCCCAAGAAGAGCTGGCAAGACCAGCACACAGGGCTAGCCCGTGCCGCTGGAGCTGCCCAGGAGCGAGTGAAAGGCGCGTTGCCGGCACAGCCAGCCAGGGGCCTGAGGTCACCTCCAGTGGGCCCTAGGGCTCTCTCCCCCAAGCAGGGGCAGGTGCTTAAGCTAGCCTGGGCCCCTTGCAGCTTCCACTGCAGGGTCCTGGTCCTGTCCTTTTCCATTCCTCTGCCCCTGGGGGCAGGGAGGAAACCGTGGGCTGTGAACAAACACCCGGATTCCTTCACCAAGACAGGGAAGCAGGGGCCGGGCCCCCCACTCCTGGGCTTCCCCAGCGTCCCAGAATACCAACCCCAAAGGCTCCTCCCTGCTCCTGTTGCTTTGAGTTGGATTCACTGCGAATCAGGGAAGGAAAAGCTCATCTACTCATGCTCCTGAGCCTGAGACCAGAGAGATGGGAGAAGGTAGGTGGCTCAACCTTGGGCCTGCAAGGACCGGGCGTGAGGCCCCCACATGAGTCAATAAAAGAGCGACTTCCGTTGAGGCTCCCCTCCTCCTCCACCTCCCGTTCTTCCTTAACCGCTGTCCAGGCATAGGGTGCAACCCCTCGCACCATCTACCACTTGCCTTTTCAATGAGTGAGTCTCAGAAGCATCGCCAGACCTAGGAGGAGTCAGTGATGGGGGTTCCCAGGGCGGGCAATGGGGAGCTCCAAGGAAGGAACGGCTCCCACCAGAGGGCTAAGGTCCAAGGGGGTAGAGAGGAGGGAGGCAGTAGCCGAAGCCTGAGCCCTTGGACTGATGGGGTGGCTTGGTGGCTTGGTCCCACCCTGGCTTTAGGTGACGGAGCTGCCCATAGCCAGAGAGGCCCCAGGAAAAGCTATGCAGCGGCTCCCACTGCCCCCACCGCCCCAGCCTCCAGCCCAGATGACAGGAGGAGACCCTGGTGGCCACGTCCGCCACCGCCACTTGTGGAAAAAACACTTTGAGAATTAGAACAACGGGGGGAGCAGAGGTGAGTGAGCCTGTCTGCGCTCAGAGGGCCGAGTCTCTGCCCCTGTGGCATGGTACTCCGTCCCCCCAGTACTCCCACCCCCCATTACCGCAGGCACTTGAGGTCTGGGCAGTGGCACCCTTGGAGGAGTGGGGAGGGATGGGGAGGACGCTCCCTCCCCCTTGGTGCCAGCCCCTGGGTTCTTCTTCCTCAGGTGCAAAGAGTGGTTGGAGAGGCAGCAGAGCTCTGGCCTGGGGAGGGGGCGGGGAAGCAGGCTGGCAGCTCAGTAGAGTCCACAGCCCCGCAGGTTTTTGGCGATGATGACGTCCGTCACGGCGTCAAAGACAAACTGGATGTTGTTGGTGTCGGTAGCGCAGGTGACGTGGGTGTAGATCTCCTTGTGGGCTGACTTGTTTTTACTCTCGTACTGGGCCTGGATGTGAGCCACGGCTTCTGTGAAGGCGCTGGGGCCTGTGGGGGAGAGCAGGTGGGCAGGTGAGGCCAGGTGCAACGGGGGCTGCCCAGCAGCCACAGCCCAGGGCCGTGGGCCATGACAATCAGAAAGGAAAACTCTGTGGTGGTGGGCAGAACTTGTGGGTTCAGTGAAATCACTGGTGGGTCAGAGATGTGAAAGTAGACCGGTGGGCACGAGGGGTGCCTAGCCCTGCCCCCTTCCCTGGCTAGACACCCCTGGTCAGCGCAAATTGAGCGAGGGGGACATGGAGTGGCAGAAGGCAGAGCGAGCTGCCCCGCCATGGCCGGGGCCATGACCCCCCAGTCCATCTCAGGGAAGTGGGGCTCAGCATGGGGCTCCCCCGCAGGCCTACCAGCCTACCCTGCTGGGTCCCTAACTGGCCCCTGTCATCCTCAGCACCCTGCCCTGGGTGGCCCAGGTCTCTGCTGCTTGCAAAGCTCTGTCACCTCCAAGGGCCCACTGGGATCTGGTGAGCAGGCCATGTGGGCAGCACTGCTGTACTTGTTGATTATGGTCATAATCGTAACAATAATAGCAAACAGCGAGCGGTGACTAGGCACCAGGTTTCCCACAACAGCTCCCCATGACCATGAGCTCACTGACCCTCCCCAAAACTCTGTGAGGGAGGGGAGGGTATCCCAGGGCATGGCCCAGCTCACAGATGAACTGAGGCCACCGAGAGGTTAAGAAACCTGCCCAGGCTGCTAGTCAGCCGCAGGGCGGGCCCATGGACCTTGGGCTGCCTGACTTGAACCCCTGTGCTTAACCCCTTCATCACCCTGGGGTTCCCACTTTACACATTACCTCTAGAGACACGAAGCCGAAGCTCAAAGGGGCTGCTTTGAGATCACACGGACCCTGTTTTCCTTCACCAGGAAGCCTCTGCTCCCAACCCGCTTTACTACAACGTGTTGTGGGGGCAGGGTGGGGGGGCCATCTTTGATTTTGTGGTAGAATCTCATCTATCGGCAGAGCACACTGGAAGTGAACTGAGCTTTGACACAGGGACCTGCTCCCTCAGGGAATTAGCGTTGCCAGAAGGGGCTGTGCAGGCCCCCTGCTGCCCCGGGCTGGAGGTGGGGCCCTACCTGTGTACTCAGGAAAGCAGATGGTTAGTGGGGACTTCTTGATCTTCTCTTCAAATATGTCCTTCTTGTTAAGAAAGAGGATGATGGACGTGTCTGTAAACCATTTGTTGTTACAGATGCTGTCGAAAAGCTTCAGGGATTCGTGCATGCGGTTCTGCAACAGAGTGGAGAGGCACATGAGGGGTGGCCGTGCCCGGGGCCCTGACCCACCGCAGCCAGCGACACAGAGGGACAAGCAAAGGGGAGGTCCACCAATGCGGACGAACGCACCACCAAGGGATGGAGACGGGAAGACCCACACGGACAAAGAGGACGTGGCCCCTGCTTCATTCCACACGCAGGCAGGGTGGGGTGGGGCAGGGCGGCCAGGGCGGGGACACTGCCCCTTCCCACGAGAGTGGACCCTGGGTGAGGCGGCGAGGCCCTGGGGGCTCCGGCTCGTGGAGGACATGCACCATGCACGCAAGGGGCAGGGGCCACAACCACCATCGCACACGTCGACACGGACCGCGGCTCATGCAGATCTCTCTACCGGGCTCTCATTCCATCTCGCCAGCAGGGTTGGGGGGTGCGCGCATTCAGTGGGAACATTAACCGAGGACTAGGAGATCCTCGAATTAATCCAGAGTTGGAAGCAGACACCAGGGGGACGGCATCTCAGGGGTGATCTTGCTGTGGCCTTGGTGTGGTTGGGTGGGTGGGTGGCCGGCTGGGCCCTGGCTGGGGGTGGGCGAGGCCTGGGGAGAGCTGGCTGCTAGGGCTGGCTTCTCAGTAAAGGGGCCAGAAGAACCCCAAGATGAAACACAGCACAACAGATTTAACAGAAAGGAAGATAAAAATCCAGCAGAAAACATGAGAGAAAGAAGAGAAAAAAGTGCAAAATTTGTTCAACCAGCCTCGGGGCCAGGAGGTCATGGCCAGTCTCTGGGCAGGCTCCCAGCACCCGAAGTGGCCGGGGGCCGTGGCCTGTGTTGTTGGGAGGTGGAAGGCAGAGCTGGAAGGACAGACCTAAGCCGAGCGGCTGGTGAGGGGCGTGGGAGGCGGAGGGGCTGGGACAGGTGTTCACAGCAAAGTCACCCGGCGGCGCCCTGGGAACCTGCTGCTTTCAACTCGAAGCCGACAGTTTTGATTGGAGGGAGGTGGTCATACCTGCCGGGCTTGAAGGCTCTCTCAGAGTCTGCTCATGGTTTGGCCTTGGTTTGGCCAGGTAAGGCCCTGCAGGCGGTGGTGGTGGTGGCGGAGAAGCTGTGCAGGCTGAGCCCAGTGCCGCTGGGAGCCACGAACCCAGGGCCCGGCCGGGCGGAGCTGAGAGCAGGCACAGGACAGGATGAGGCCCTTGGGGTCCCAGGCAGTGGGCAGCCACTAGGCCCAGGGCCCTGCGGCTCAGCCCCAGGAGCTGTTTCCAGACACCCTTGTCTTGGGCAGCTCCAACTCTCGCCCCAGGCCAGGGAGGGAAGCGCAGAGCTGACCAGAGAGGGAGGCTGAGGACCAAGGACAGGGCCACCGACGCCTGGCTCCTGCTTCCTGGGCCTCTGGCTGTGGAGTCTGGTATGGAGTGGTGCTTCCTGGGTGCCGGTGTTTTACGGCTGTCACGCCACGGGTCCATAGTGCTGCCCCGGGGATTGTACTCCACCATCACCATTTCACAGAGGCTTGGGGAGGTCCAGGGAGCAACCATGATCACACAGTTGGAAGACCCTGGGCCAGGCCCGTCTGACTGCCAAGCTGCCCACCGCTGCCACGCATCCCGGGACACACAGACATGCCTCTGGGGCTGTCGTCAGGTTGTAAGACCAGCTTCCACGCTGCTGCCCTTTCCTGGGCTGTGAAGGTGGCCAGCTTTAGGGAGGAAAGACCCCAGGAAAGGACCGTTCCTGACCTTGGCCCCATATACCTCTACTCCCCCCAAGGTCCTCTGCTCTAGCCCTTGAGAACAGTGGGGAAATAGGAAAGAAAGGAGGAGAGGGAAAGGAACGAGAAAGAAACAGCAGAGGCAGGAAGGAGAGGAGAAGGTAGAGGAGACTGGAGGGAAAGAGCTCCAGGACGCGTACCTGCTCAGCAGTAGGGGGGTTGAGGAGTTCACCAAGGGCAGTTCACAGAGTGGCCGGCTGGCCTGCAGAGGATGGGTGAGCTGGGGAGGCTGCCCGGGGGAGAATGGGCACCACGCCCAGGCCCCACACTCACGGGAGACCTCAGGGCCAGAGAACTTGGTGCCTCGTGGCTGCCAGGCCCACCTGGACGTCCCTCTGCCTCTACATAGACACAGGCCTGGAAAGACTCCTGTGCTCCCCAGAGCCCCTGCCCACAGTCGTGGGGCCGGGACTGTGGTTTAAGCTGTCTGCAGCCTGGCCAGGGCAGGTCCCAGGGGACAGGCTTCGTTCCAGATGGAATGGCCCTCCCCGCCTGCGGCCTCCAGCTGCCTTGCGTCCTTTGCATCCTACGGCTGGAATGCAGTGTCACATTTACTGTACCAGCCATGCTTCCCACACCCGGGCATTGCGGGGAGGAAACATGAGCCAAGCAGAGCTCAGACCACGTAGGTGGCCAAGTGGACTGTGAACAGTGTCTCTAAAAGCACAAAGTCACCCAAACGAGCAGTGAAAGGTGCTGGGGCAGCCACTGTGAACGATGGCATCGCGCGGCGGCCACGAGCATGACCTCCTGGGCTTCGGGGAGGTCAGTGAACGCGGGTCCAAGCGCGGCGCAGGGCGTGCCCTAGCCCTGCCCCACCCCGCGCTCCGGGTCAGGCTCAGGCCCCGTGCCCAGGACACGGCTGCCTGCCGAGGCCCGGAGCCGCCTTGGGGAGCTCTGCCGAAGCCCAGCCAGGGGTGCAGCGGGGCCTGGCGGGGCTGAGCGAGGCGGCGGCGCGTGGGGACCCGACCCAGCGGCGGCTCCAGCCCCACCTGTCAAAAGCCCCATCACTCCATGGAAGTCCTGCAGCCTTGACTCTCTCCCCTGCACCCCTCCGTAGCACTTCTGCACCTTCCCAAGCCTGCCCGACACCCCAAACCTCCTCGGATCTTCACGACAGCCCCATGGGATGAGCGGGTCCAGGACTAAGGAGGAAGCTGAGGCCTGGAGAGCAGACAAGCCTTGCTCAAGGCCCACCATGACGACAAGCCTCGGCCCACCTAGGACCCTCGGGGTGCACTCAGGTTTGGGGCGAAGGATCTGTGTGTTTCCAACAGTCGGGATGAGAAATGCCTATAAGCCCTCGCTCCCAAGAGGTGGCTTCGTGGGTGCACCACCCTCGGAAGCCCGGCTCCCTCTGCAGACTCGCGAGACAAACCCACGGTCCTGGGCCACAGCCAGGGAGCAGCCTGCCCAGTGGACCTGCCCGCTCAGGGCGACAGAGAGGGACACCACCACCATCAACAATATGCTCGCCATGCCAGAAACCGTTCCCGACTTTGCAGGGGTTAGCGCATGCCCTCGGCCACGAGCCCCACGAGGGAGGCGCTGCTATTATCCCCATTTGACAGATGATGATAACTGAAACAGACGGATCCTGCCAAAATTCAGCTGCAAATCACCGAGTGGCGGAGCCAGGCCCAGGCCCCGAGGAAGGCAGCGCCTCTCCCCAGACCAGGGCCTCCTCTCTGGGGCCGGGGCCGGCAGCTCTCGGAGGCCCCGGCTTGAACCGACATGGAGACGGAAGGTGGGAAGCTGGTCTGGAATCCTCCAGAGAAGGCATCCCGAGCCACAACTGTCACTCACCAGCCGTTCCTCCTGGCCTGCCAGCCCCTCATGCTCTCCTAGCAGCACCCAGACCGGTACCCCAGGGAGGGCTGCCAGGGCTAAGGATGGCACTGTCTGCTTTACGTACATGCGTGCTTGACTGCGCCCTGATTTAATTCAGGATTTGCTTAATTTTGTTCTGGCCTGGTGGCCCCTGTGGCCTGCAGAGTTTATTGAAGAGACACTTATTTGTTTGCATTCAGGCTGAGCCCAAGTGGCTCCATGGCTGCCCTTTGCGCCCTGGCATTACAGCACGCTTGCCTGGTGATGTACGGTTGTCGGGAGTGGGCCACTGTGGGTGACGGAGGCCCGAGTAGGGCAACCTGCCCTTCACACTGCCCCTGCCCTGTGGGCCCAGGGCCACTCACCGTGGTTTCGTCTTCGTGGAGCACCTGGTCATAGCCGCTGAGCGCGACGCAGAAAATGATGGCCGTGACATCCTCAAAGCAGTGGATCCACTTCTTGCGTTCGGACCGCTGGCCCCCGACGTCGAACAGCCTGTGGGGAGACAGGGGAGCTGGGAGGGGAGGGCGGCGGGGCCAGGCAGGCGGGGGGCCTGGTCAGGCCTCGGTGTGCTCTGAAGGGCGTGAGGAGGGGCTGTGTGTGAGCTCCGGGGGCAGGGCCCAGCGCCTCACGGGAGCCCTCGCTCCGGTGCCATGGACGGACTGACAGACCACAGACTCCCCTGGGCGGCCTTTGCCGCCTCTCCAGGCTCTTCACAGCCTTAGGCCTCAGTCCGCCCCACAGCGCTGGGAGTCTGTCCCACAAGCAAGCTGTGGGACACAAAGGCCTGCCCTCGCATGTGAAGAATGTTACTGAGGGGTGCTCCCTGGCTGGCCCCCAAGAAACGCCTCCCCACGCCTGTTCCTGACTCCTCTGAGTGAATTTGCTCATGTCTATGATCTGGGCAAACGTCAAACCAGGCTAGGGAGGGAGGCAGGCAGGACGCGTTAAAGCTCGCGGGTGGGAAGAGAGAGGCACAGAGGGAGAGGGGTCAACAACGTGCCCAAGGTCATGGTGAGAGGCCGGCAGAGTGGCAGTAGAGCCAACTCTGACCAGGTCTGCTGCAGACACAGCCCGCATGCTCACCTCTGTTCCAGCCCTTCCCGCCCATCGGCCGCCTGCCTCTTACCCCTCTCAGACACTGTCCCCTAAGAGGCATGAGGGCTGTGGGAGGAGAAGGTGGGCAGAAGGACTTACGTCCTGGGAGTAAAAGGTCAGTGTCAGACCCTAGACCCCTGGGCGCAGAGCGCTGCAGCCTCCCAGACGCGGGAGGCCTGTTGGCACCCGGCTGCTGGAGCGGCTCTGGCCAAGCTGGGCAGGCCAAGGGCTCCCACTCGGGCTGGCCCCACAGGCTGGGCCCTGACGCTGCGTGGTCTGGGACCCTGGTCCCTCCAGATGTTGGAGAGCAACTGTAGGAGGAGAGCAGAGTGGGCTGTTGGCTCCTGCTGCCTGGTCTGAAATACAAGGGTGGTGGCCGATGGCCTCTACCACCTCTCCAGAATGCTTGTTTCTCTAGACTCTGCTTGCTGGGCAGGGCTGAGCAAGGTCCCCATCCTGGACTCCAAAGGGGTGAGAGGTCCATGCCTCCCTCCTTCCCTCCCCCTCTCCTCTTGGGCTCTAGCTATGTTCTGTGTCTGGGGAAAGCCCTTGCTCCTCTTGGGCCTCAGCTTCCCTAAATGCACAGGGAGGGGTGGGCCAGCTGATGTCCAAGCCCCATCCAGGTCTGGGGTTACTTGGGCCCTCGGGGTCTCACAGACATTGCTTGGGCTTACTCATCTTGCACAAGGTGACCCTCCTCCTCACGAGTCCCGCCAGGGGCAGGCCTCCCCAGCCTTGTCCATCCAAATCCTCCCCGTTCCTCACAGCCCTATTCTGGGACCCCTCTTCCAGGAAGCCTCCCCAGTGCACCACAGGCCCCGAGCTTGACAGTAAACGAAGGTACAGAGGGGTGCTGTCTTGTGTCTGCCTGTCCACCCGCCCCGACCTCGGCTCCCGGGGCCTCACCTGAAGTGGAGGTTCTTGAACGTGAAGTGGGTTTCTACGATGCCGGTGGTTTTGACCCTGGTTCGGAGGATGTCCTGCTCCGTGGGCTGATAGTCGGCCGCTCCGATCCGATCCAGGCTGTCCAGGTAGCTGGGGAGAGCAACACACCAGGGACCATGGACCAGGGACATGGGGCACTGCCTGCCCTGCTGGGCCCCCCACTGGCCTGCTGGGCCCCCACCTTCAGAGTCCAGTCCCGGCCGTCTGTGGAAACGTTGGGGTCGGCAGGGGAAGGCCTTATGGGTCTGGCCTCACATTCACAGAGACCCTCTAAGTCGACCAAAAGGGGCTGTACATGTGGTTCCAGACCACATGGTCAAGATCAAACTTTGAAATGATCTTAAACGTTTACAGTGTTTATAACCCTGTTTTATCATTTCTTCATTTAAAAATAATAATGCCCAACACTTAGGCTCTGTTCTTTATGTGCATGATTGTGTGTCACCCTTGTTTCCCAATGAGTTAAATGAACATTTCACAGATTAGAAACCTGAGGCTCAACCCTGCTCAAGGTCACAGAGCCGTGAGCAGGATTTGAACTGGGTGGCCTGGCTCCAGGGCCGATGCCCTTACCCAGGCCTCCATCTAGCCTCCACAGGCCCTCGGATCATCTGCCTGCCTTTCCCACACCTCCTTATGGTTTACCAAGGGGTCTATGTACATCTTCCCATTGGCTGCTCTTGGAAGGGAGGCTCGGGGTTGCACAGGTTGGGACCCAGGTCTTTGGAATTGGGGTTCTCTTCCCATAACACCACCTCTCTGGAGAGACACCAGGCCTTTGCAGTTCATCAGCCTGGGCCTCAGGCCGGGGCCCCAGAGGACAGTGCCTGCCAGGGCTCTGGGAACCTGGATGGGTTAGGTGGACTCAGGGAGATCAGGAGGGAGGGAACCCAGCCAGGCCTGAAGGGCGAGTCAGTGATGCACCCGCAGGCCAGGGGAGCCCCAAACGTCTGAGCCAGGGGATGGTGTGGGGTCCCAGCCTACACGTGGAGGGACGGGTCTCTGGGACCTGCTGGGGGCCACTGGTCCAGCTGTCTCTGCCCCCCAGTGGCCGACCCTTGATGGACAGCCACAGGGTTGGGAAGGGTGGACACCTTCACAAACGAGAGCGTCCACTGCTGAGCCAACAACCCGGCAGCACCCAGGCCTGTCTCGGTGACTTGTGAGAGCTTCCCTAAGGCCATAGGAGAGGATGGAGGCTTCCGAGGCTCAGGGAGCTGAGGCTTGAAGGCACACTGCTAGAAAGCGAAGAAAGCTGCGACCCGAGTCCAGGCTGGCCTGACTCCAGCCTCCTTCCCTGAGCCTGACTGTGTATCTGTCCCTGGGAGCACACACTGAGTCAGGGCAGGGGCTGGGGGAGGGCCGAGGTGCAGAGCAGACCTGTGAGTTCCAGGAAGCCCCTCCAGCCCCTCCATGAGTGCCCATTAGCCTCCAGTTTGGAAGCTGTGCCCATCTCAAAATGACTCCCCTCCTGTTCTCTCTTGCTGGAGACCAGGGCTGGGGGACCCTGGCCGGGCCCCTCCACCCCAGCTGGGGCAAACCTCCTTTTGATAAACAAGCCTGGCCTTCTGGTCTCGTCTCACCTGACAGAGCCTCGGGCAGGGAGATAGTGGTGGGAGGGGAGTGGTTCCACCTAATGCAGCCAGCGCAGGTGAATGGGTGCCTCCTGCGCTACCCCTGGCCCCTGCCCCAGGCTGGGGACCTGGCATTGCACAGGCTGACTGAGCCCATCCCTTCCCAGAGCCTGGCCTCCAGCATTTGTATAGGGGAGATGAGAGACATGTAAGGAAAAGTCAGAGTCTGTCAGGAGGTAGTGAGTGTCAGGAGGAAAAATCCAGCAACTGATAAGGGGGAAGAACTGCGGTTGCTTTCAGATTGGGGGTATGGACAAGGGAAGGCTTCTGGGGCAGAGGGCATTGGGGGTGGAGGCCGAGGAGAGCGAGGCTGTGGGCCTCGGGTGGCCCTGCCCAGGGATCAGTGGGTGCCAGGACCGTGCTTGGGTGGTGGAGCCTGGAATGGAGGCGCCCTGAGGCTTCGAGGCCTGGAGGGGTGAGGTGGGGGCGCCGGTGGCAGGAGAAGGTAGGCAGGTGGCATGGACTGGGGTGGTGGAAGGTGGGAGTGGCCGATGAGGTCAGGGAGCCGGGGCTCGGGCACAGCGGCAGGGCCTGGAGGGCACTGTAAGGCTCTGGGTGAGATGGGAGCCCTGGAAGCTGCTAACCAGGAGAGCTGCTGCTCCTGGAGTGAGAGCAGTCCCAGAGGGTGGAACAGGGACACCTGCTCGCAGGTTGTTGCAACCGGCCAGGTGGTAGGTGATGGGGGTTTGGACCAGGATGCTGTGGCGGAGCTGGTAAGTGGTCAGAATTCTGGCTTTATTTGAAAATAGAGCTGATGGGGATTTGCTGATGGCTTGGATGTGGGTTGAGAGAGAAAGAAATGAGTGAAAGATGCTTCCATGTGGCAGAGTGGAGTGTGTTTACTGGGCAGGAAGAGTAGAGGCAGAACTGGTTTTGGGGGGAGAGTGGGAATCGGGAGTTTGGTTGGGATATATTACTTTGAGGTGTGTTTAGATGTCCAAGGGGTACTGAGCAGGCACAAGAGTTTGGGAGGGAGGGCTGAGCTGGTGACAAAAATGTGAGAGCTGCCAGAGCATACAAGGAATTTAAGACGATGAGACTGGAAATCACCAAGGGTCTAGGCACTGACAGCGAAGAGGTTCAAGGACTGAGCCCTCGGGACCTCCAGTGGACAGACGGGCTTGGAACAGTACAGAAGTCCGAGAGGGGGAGCCCAGGGGGCCCAGAGGCGAGTGAGAAAGTGCTGCAAGGAGAAACGGTGAGCAGTTGTTTCAAACGAAGCCGAGAGACTGAGCTAACCAAACCACAGAACTATCCTTTGAAGGCCCTGGTTGGATTTGCTCAGGGTTTCTGGGAGCAGGCGGGTGGAGCAATGAGGCCCCCCTGTCTCAGAGGGGGAAGCAGAAGGCAGCGGGGCGGGGTGCTGGGAAGAGCAGGGCCACTCAACAGCCCCTGCGACCCCCTTTCCCTCACTGAACCCCGGCCCCCTGGATAGTAAAGGGAAAGGGTGGTCGAACTGCGGCAGGGGCACCCAGGGCTGGGGCTTGGGGCTCTGGGCCTGGCAGAGCCCTTCACCCAGGCTAGGATGCAGACATGCAACTGTGCATCACGGCAGCCCTGCTAGGTCTCCTCTCCCTTCTCTCCCAACAAATCTACTTTTATCTGTTCTATGTACTGGGCTTCTGCCTAAGATTTTGTCAAAGGGTAAAATTTGGCTGCAAAAAACAACGGAAGAACCCTGGGCCAGAAGCCTTTTAATGTCTTCTGGATCTGCCTGTGTGTCCTTCCTTCTTGCTGCAAAACTCTCTCCCACAGATAAAAACAAACAAACAGGGGAGTGGATGTAGCTCAGTGTTTGAGTGCCTGCCTCCCACATAGGAGGTCCCGGGTTCAATTCCCAGTACTGCCTTAAAAAACAAAGAACAAAAAAAAATAGACGGCCTAGCCAGGAGACAGGCTGACATTATAAACCTTGGCAGCAGAAAATTTGGAAGGAGGCAGGGAAGAGGGAGAGAAGGAAGGCTGGTTCCCTCAGCCAACTTGGTATGGAGCTGACAAAGACTGACTCAGGTTTCTTACTGAAAGCTAACAAGGTAACTGCTAGAAGAACTACAAATAATTCTGTAAGTAGCAAAAAACTGGAGTGAGGTGCAGAAGGGAAGAGGAAGGAAGGAATGGAGCTGAATCCCTCAGATTTCATCGTGGGGGGTCAGTAACTACTAATTTCAGTTGGAGAATCACAGTTTGCTGGAAACCTTGAGGACACATACATGGAAAGATTTAAAGGAGGGAGTGGGACGGGGCTGGGAAAACTTACTTTTCATTTTATACCCTTCTGTATTGTTTAACTTCTTTTCAACAATGTATTCATGATGTAATTAGTTAAAGGGGTGAAAATTTAAGTGGAGGGCAGGATTTGATGAGTCACCAGAACGAGGGACTCAGGCAGGGCCTTGGAGGCAGACAATGGCCAGCTCGTCCTGAGGGGCCTGTGGTGGTTTGAGATTATTTATGAATCTCAAAAAGAGAAATATTATGTTTGTAAACTAATCTGATCCTCTGCCTATGATACCCTTTGATTGTATTAAATCCTGCTTAGATGTCTTTTATTAGATTACCTGTTAAGATCACAGCTTTTGATTCCACTTGTCAGAGGGTGTGACTCAGGTTGAGTCCCCACCCCCTTGCTGAGTCTGATAAAAACAGACACTCCCTCAAGTGTCCTCAAGAAGTCAAACGGGAGGAAAGAACTTTGTCATTTTTGATCCTGTCCGTGTGACAGAAAGAAGTCTCAAACAGCTAAAGCCCTGGGGAGAGCTGAGACTGATATAGGAAGCCCTGAGAGAATTGCCCTAGGCCACCCTACAACTGAGATAGGGAAGAAGCTGGGCCTACGAAGCCTCAGAGGAAGAGGAAGCCCAGAGGGGAAGGCTGAAACCTGGCAGAGATCGCCTGCCATTCTTTGGTAAGAAAGTACCTCTTACGGTACCCTGAGCTGGACTTTCCATGGCCTTGGGACTGTAAGCTTTTATGCCAAGTAAATACCTTTTTATAAAAGCCAACAGATTTGTGGTACTTTGCATCAGCACCCCTTTGGAGGACTAATACAGGGCCCCTCTGGGTGCTGCTGGTAGGGGAGGCACAGGGAGGGAGAGAAGGAAGGAGGGGCTCTCTGGCTCGGAGGCTGCAAGGGTCCCCCACCCCCTCCTTGGCACTCTGGGGAGTCCTGAGGGAGCCAGAGGCACAAAGGCCCCCTGTCCTGGCCCAACTGGTTGAGGCGAGAAGTCCTGGGTCAGGGGTTCCAATGTGAATGTGCACAGGGAGCTGTGGACACTGAGCCTCTGGGCTCAGACCCCTGCCCACCAAGGTGTCCGTGGGGGCTTGTCAGGGCCAGGGCTCCCAGGACATAAGCACTTGTTCTATGGACAGTCCAGGTGTGTGGACCTGGGAAGAGCTACTGGTCTTACTCAAGACCCTGGTTTTTCAGCTGTCCTTCCAGCCAACGGGAATGTCCAAATGTCTACCAGCGAATGCTGTTTCCCTGGCCCTGGCTTGTGTCACCTCAGCATTGTGTAGACCAGGGATTCTCAGTCTCGGCACTATGGACATTTTGGGCGGGATAATCCTTTGTAGGGGGTGGGGAGGAGACGGTCCTGGGCATCATAGGATGTTCGGCAATGTCCCTGGCCTCTACCTACAAGTGCCAGAAGCACCTCCCTAGTTGTGAGCATCAAAAATGTCTCTAGACATTGCCCAGTGTCCCCTGGGGGCAAGTGGCCCTGGTTGGGAGGCGCTGGTGAGGAGGGCTGACTCAGACCCGTGTCAGAGCACACACACCCTGAGATGGTGGGCTGAGCCCAGAGGCTCCTTGGCAAAAGCTCCCATGAAAACCTGGGCACAAGGTGTCAAGGGCAAGTCCTGCTGCAGTCCCAATGTCTCTGCTACAACATGCCCCTGACCAACATGGACCATCCCAGGGGCCCAGAGCCTCCGATCAGGGCCAAGGGCATGTAGCCACGAGGACGTCCTTAGTGAGCCAAGGCGGGCAGTTCTGAGACCCCATTGTCACGCCACGGAGAGGCTTGAGGCTGCCTTCTCTGCCCTTCCCCCTTCTGCCCCTTCAACCACACCTCTTCCCCCTTCCTCATTACCTCCTCTTTCCTTTCTTTCTTCTCTTTATTTAGTTATAACACAGAACAAAAGTACATATTTTATTTATTATATTTATTGAGTGGAGTAACGTATTCCTTATTTTTAATTTTTAAAGGTAGAGGAATGGAAAGTTTATTACCATCTCTAAAACAAAGCAAAATGGTACCATATCCAATCACTTTTGGCCAACCTGGCCCTTGGTTTCTATTTATGAGGCCAAACGTTGCTGCACCGAAGCCTTCATTCTGGGGGGCCAGGCACTCTCCAGAACAGGCAGGTGATCGGGCCCCCATCTCTGGGAGTCCTGAATGTCTGGCTGTCTCTTGCGTCTCGGCCTTCCCCTGCCCCTTCCTCACTCTGGGTGTGGGAGAAGCAGCACCCCCGCCACTCCTTCCTGGCCCTGGTCCACGTCCCTCCTTGGGCCCCTCCACCGGCCCCCGCCCTGCTCGCCTCCCCCGCCTGCTGGACACTCACTATTTGGCAGAGTCGTTGAGCTGGTACTCCCGAGATCGGTTGAAGCACTCCTGGATCCCTGAGTCGCCCCAGAGTCGCATCATGGCAGAAAGCAGTTCTGGAGAGAAGGGCTCGGTGTCTTCCATCCGGCTCACCACGTCACACACCATCTTGGCATCGGCCTGCGGGGAGAGATGGAGGGTGGGTTTGAGGCCTCAGTGGGCACAGAAGAAACCCTGGCTGGCCAAGGGCCCCGCCCCGGACGGCGACGACGGGCTGGGCACCGGGATGCGGCTCGGCGCAAAGCCTGGTCAGGAGCAGGGGGCCGCTGTCTGTGCGCTTCTGTGGGCCTCCCTGCACAGGTGCCGCCCTGGCTCCCGCGGGCCTGGGTCCCAGCCTTCGAGGCTTTCTATCACATGGAGGATCTAAAGCTATGGTTTCAAGAAATGCCCCACAGAGCCTGAGCAGGCAGGAAGGCCGTGTTCTCCAGCCTCCAAACCAACCCAGCCGCGCTGCTTTCATCTAGTTTGAAAACTGGGGTTTTGCACACTGTTTTGATAGGGAAGAAAAAATTAAAAAAATCAAGGTTCTCGGTGAAAGCTGTATTTCCTATACTTCTTGCCCAAGGAGGATCAAAACCCCCAAAACTGGGCTTGATCAAGGAACGGGGTGTTTGGGTTACTGGAGAATTCGGGATGGCCGAAGGATTGGACGAGGGAGGAGCTGT
>JAQZBX010020468.1:0-33008 GCA_029593785.1 Cabassous unicinctus
ATTTATTTATTTATTTATTTATTTATTTATTTATCCCCCCCTTGCTGCTTGTGTTTGCTGTGTCCATTTGCTGTGTGTTTTTTCTGTGTCTGCTTATCTCCCCCTTGCTGCGAGGTCTTGCTGCATCAGCCCACCGTGCCGCGGGCCGGCCTGCCCTCACAAGGAGGCCCCGGGAAGCGAACCCAGGGCCTCCCATATGGCAAACGGGAGCTCTATCGATTGAGCCACAGCCACTTCCTGGATAATATAAATTTAACATTCATGGATTTAACTAATTGTAATCCTGCCTGAAAAAAGAAGGATTTACATTCTTATCATTAACTATATGCTTACTCATGTGTTTAACAGTGAACAGTACTGCTGTTTCAAACTTATTTAATATGAAAAATGTTTAAAACATAAAATTAGTATGATTATAATGATGGATAAAAGGATAAATATATTTGACCAAACAATTAATAAATAAAGAGAAATTCTCATAGGACCATATGAACAAAATCGATGGATATTAAACTATTCATTGCATAATTCTTTCTTGATTATATGATTAATTTTTTAATGAAATGAGAGTTATGTAAATCAAAATAAAGTAACACTTTGGAAGAAAGTGTTCACTCCAAATTTATGACAATTTTCAATTATTTTCAAAAAGATGAATGAAAATCTCTTATGAGTTCACTTTCTAGTATTGAATATAAGAATTCCTCATAGCAAAGCTCATAGGATGAATCCCAATTTCTAATAAAAATATAACTTTTCATACAATTTCCTTATTATCTTACAAATAAAAGAGCAATAAATAAAGAATTTAAATAAAAAATAATGTAAAAAAATCGTACACTACTTAATAAACTATATAGCAAAGTTTTAAGTGTTGGAGAAATATGCATTGAGTAAATAAACACAAAGAACTGGAATAACAATGAGTATTTTATTTGAAATATATTTGTCAAGATCACATATATGTTTTAATCATGAATCATGGTTTATTCTAATAGTTCTAATTTTATATACATGTGGAACTGACCTGTAATAATTATGCATTTCAGTTTTCCAATATTTTTATTATTTTTGTACTGATGATTTTTTAAATATTACACTGTTATAGAACAATAAAATTTAATTCATCCTTGTTGTGATACAATAATCATAAATGAATAAAGTCAACTGAAAATACTTTATTCTTAAGATACATATTTATTGCTTCTTTATATCTATTTATCTATCATCTATATTTATCTAGTTATCTATCTATTTGTCTATCACATATAAAAGTGTGTGTATTGTGTGTATGTGAGTTCAGAAGTGTTTTGCATGAAGTGACAAGAGTGTATGTGTTTATATGTTTTAGTAATAGATCAATTTTATTTTTTTCTGGACTCTTTGAAATGCTTTGAGAATGAATAAAAAAGTTTAATGGAAAATTTACTGAATATATCCTTAATATGTGGAAATAAAAAAAATATGGTGAGACATGAAATGCTTGTCAGAACAGAGAATAAAATGACTATATACCTGTATATTGAATGACAGATTAAATCTTTTAGAGAACAACTTCTCATCCCTACACTTGAGCATAAGTCATGAATTCAAAATCCAAAGAGCACCAGACAACATCCTAAATAAAGGGAAAGAAAAAACTAAAAAGGGAGAATATTACAATTTTCTGTTTGTGTGTTTGTTTTTAAGTGTTTACTAGCTATTCTCACTGGACATTTTTGGGATATTCAAATGTCTCCACCCTTACCCTCAAACCATTTCTGCCAGTTTAGACTTTCCACATATAACTTTGCTTAAAACATGAATTCATTATAATATTACAAACAAGAGGAAACCCCAAAATCACATCTTAGCCCTCTTATATAAGAAAATACTGCTTGGGATCATCGATTTTATGAATATATGCCCCAAAAAGAAAATCTTTCTATACAACTGCACACACAACTGAAAAATATTTTTCATATAACTGAAGAGGCTGTAATAAAATACCCCAATTCAATAAACCCAGAATGATATGTCAAGGTCATATGTGTGTGTGTGTGTGTGTGTGTATACACACACAAATATATGTTTGTATCTATGAAACTTTAAAAGAGACAATAGTGTGATATTATATGTATAAATATATGTGTGTGCAGAGATGTAGAATAGATATATCATACCTTGTGGAGAAAATTTAAAATGTGTGAGTTTTAAAAAGCTAAATTAATGGAGAGATAGGATACATTTATAGATTTGTTTGAAGACTTAGGGGTATAACGATGCCAATTATATATTTTATTAAATATAACTGATATAAAATTTCAGCATATTATTTGGTAGAAATTAACAGGTTGGCCTAATTATGCTAAGGTTGGCCTTAGCATAGCATGCTATAAAAAATTAGTAAGTATGCATTGCAACATGTGTCAAAAACACACAAAGAATGCAACAGAATATACAGCACATAGGACTGTTAAAAAAATAACATATACATTTTGGTACTGCATTGAGAATAGCATGCATATTTCAGTAAATGTTACCAGAAAAATTAGGTTATAATATTATTCACATAAAATATGAAATTTTATTTCTATTTTGCAACCTACATAAAATCAAAAGGAGAGCACAGGACATCTTTCAATAGTATAAGAACACTTCACTAGTGATGGGATCACTGCACTTACTCATAAAAGAAGGATAGAATGTGGTTAAGAGGAAGAGAGAAGATATTGAATGCTAGAGGATTAATATAGAGTCAGGAAATCCAGAATAGTTGCATATTCTCTTTTAAACAGAACACAAACAAATGTAATCACCACACTAGGGACTATTTTTGGTAAGTAATAAGGATGCACAGAGTTGGGGAATATTATGGAGAAAAATTTACATTGCTGTTGCCTTAAAATTTTGGGTAATATAAGCAATGGTCCAGAGAGAAACTTGGATTTCTAGAGGTGACAGGACTAAAAAAGTAAGTTAGAATGGTGAGTAATCCACATCAGAAATGACAGCTTTCTATTCACACTGAATACAAGTCCTGAGCTTCAAGAAGAAACAGAGTCTAATTTCAGTTATTTAATCTGAATACTTCTTATCAGGGTACCTGATAAGAAGAGTTGTATCTGTGTGGGGTTGGGGTAGAAGGTAGACGATGATATTTTCAGTTTTGAACTTGCTGACATCATCATAATAATCAATGTTAAAAGAAATTAGATATCTAAGTTCAGAGATACAGAAAATAAGTACTCCATTTGGAGGAACATAATCATTTAAATATGAACATTAATATATCATCTTCTTCAAGTGTGCACATTAATACAAATTAAATATGGCTTATATAATATAAATAAATCCTAGTTCATAGTGTCTGAATGTGACACCATAAAGAAACATATTTGTACATATATTCAACTATTTTCCTCTTAAAATGTGCATATTTGACCATATGAAATTTCAAATTTATATATGCTAGCAATTATTGGTTATATTTACTCTTGTTTAATTTCTAATTATAATTCAGTATACTATAAAAGCCCAAATCATCACAATGTTTATAATTATTTACAATAATACAATAATTAATTGAAGGTTTGCAAATTGATACGTAGGTAGTTTTTTTCTGACACTTCACAAACTAATTTCTTCTGTTTTTATAATATTACATGTGCATGACAGAAATTTTAAACAGGAAATACATTTAGGAAATAAAATGCAAAGGCAAATTTCTATAGGTCCCCTATACTGACTCCCATGCCTCATTTCTTATACCTGTTGGAAATTGCTAATGATGTCATTATTCAGTTAAAATGTGTAGCATAAATAATGCAAAGTGTACATAAAATTGTTTCTTTAAACCAAAGAAATCATTATTTTCTGCCAAATTATTTTGCCCAGAAAGATTCAGATAAGAATTGCTGAGATTAATTGGAAAATATTATTATTCTTTCCTTAAAAGCACTATAAATATTTCAATTCTTTCTTTTTCTTAAACAACACCAACTCTGTGACATAATTTAAAAAGTAAACTCTAATCAGTGATGTTCTCTAGATAATGAAATTTTTGAAGGAAAATTTTATATAACCATAAAATGTTTGGCAAACATTACCTTTATTCAATGAACAAAATTTTGTTAAATATCTATAGTGTTGTCAAATTCTCAAATGTTCAAGATGATATGAAGTATTATATATTATATATTAATAATTTGAAAAATATTAGTGGATAGAAAAACTCAAGGCATCTTAAATTACAAGAAACATTAATATTTTGAAATAGTAAATATTATTTTTAAGCACAAAACTCATTTTCCTTTTTACCCACACTTACTAATTTTACTTATTTTTCTTAAAATGGATTATGAGACATACCTTCTGATAAAAACATCTAAGTGGATTCTACATCGGACTACATAACCACTATGTATCATAAAGAAATTATAATTAATTGTTCTATATTTGGCCCTTGAGATTTAAATTTTGTAAGCCAAACTTTTGGTCTTGACACACAAAAAAAACACAGAATTTGTTCATGTTTGGAGAGAACTTATATTAAACAATGTTTCCTTTTGAAACGAACTTAAATAAATCCCAAGTGTTTGCCCATATAATTAGAAAAAATAGATTGATACTTTAATAATACATTCTTGAGGAAAATATCTATAATCTTTCTTCTTAACACAATGGCTCAATAGATTATATACTCTAGAATCAGAAAGTCCTTATGAAGTTTAATCTTCCAACCTGCTTGGTGAGATTCCTTGGTGTAAATATAAGTACACAAGTCCATGTATCATATATTCTGAAGGCAGCTTTTTCCATAGTCATGAACAGCCAACCATCAATGAGGATCGAGAGCAAGGAGCATAAGGCTAGGATTCTTCTTACATTGGAAATCCAGCAGAAACAAAGCTTCTTATTTCTGTGACTTACAATTTGACCTATGGTCAAAGGCAAATGTTCCATACATAAAGCTTCTCTTTGTAGCAAATGTTTACTTCAAGTTTCCACTATATAAAGAAAAAGAAAATGAGTTTATTAAACAAAATTACCACTGATAGTTCTTAGATCTTAAGATAAGTCAAAATTTATAATTTACATAGTACATCAATAACAAATCTTGCATTTACAATTTCTTTGAAAAATAGGATAATTTTCTTTTTATTTAATATTAATTTTAAAGAAGCTATAGATTACTTAAATGTTACATCACAAATTTTGATGTAACATTTATGTAATATAAAGTTTCTTTAAAAATAATAAAAAGAAAAAAAATTTTTTAATTTAAAAAATGTTAAAGGTTATTTTCCTCCAGTGAAAAAAAAAATAGGGGGATTCCCATATACCCCCAACCCTTCCTAGTTCCAGTCACACACTTTCCCCCATTAACAACATCTTTCATTAGTGTGGTACATTTGTTACGCTTGATAAGCACATATTGAAGCATTGCTTCTAAACATGGCGAAGAGGTTACATTTTATTTTACACTTTGCACAACACAATTTTATAGGTTTTGACAATAATGGCCTGTATCCATCATTGTAATGTCACTTAGAACAATTCCAATGCCCCCAAAATGCTTCATGTTACTCCTATTTTTTCCTCTCCCTCCCCTTAGAACTTCTGACTGCCACTGCCTTTATATCAATGATACAAGTTCCTCAATTGCTTGAATAATTAAGTCCACTTTAGTCCAAATTTGCATTCCGCCCCCCATGTTTGTTCATTCCTCAATCTTGAAGATTTTGTGATGGTGATTGAGTTTCTGAGTTTCAATCAGAAACTCTGTTTCTGATTGAGAGTTGGCATAGGTCTCACGGGGCAGATGAATGGAACTAAGTACTCTGTCTTTTGTAAAGGCATTGTCCATCATTATCTTCTGAGATTTAGGGAGCAACTGGCGTATGAACACACCAAAGATTTAAGTCTCTGGGACCTATATTTAAGGAATATAGTGCTAATTATAGGTTCAAATAAAAGGGCCAGAAGAGCAATGTATAGGGAAAATATAAATGAGTCTAACTCTGTTACATTAGGAAACATATTCCAAAGTAAGACCCACTGAGAGGATGCTGAATTCCCGAGATTGTCTGCCCTGCCTATAGTGTCTAGATATCTCTAGAGCCCTTAGGAGTCACCTGCTTGAGGCACTGTTTATTTTGGTAATCAATGAGATCCTCCTTAGACATGCATAAGCATAACCTCTGGAATGACCTTCCAACTCACTTTGATATCTCTTAGCTACACAAACTCCAGTGTATTTCTCCATTTGATCAACTTTTCACATGCATTTCTAAAGACTTCTTTCACCTTCCTGTATAACACAATGGACTGATAGCTGATTAAGTAGAGGAATAAAAAATGTCCTTCTAGAATGTCTTCTCTCCATGTGCTTTGTGACATCATTGTTGACTATTAGATCTCATAGGCCTGATTATCTAGCAAGTATAAATCAAGATACACGTCTTAGAAAAATGCTTTAGCTACCGCAGAAATTTACATAGAAAAGTTTTGAACACACCTGTGTGGGTATTCCTATTTTTAAGACTCAAATATTTTTATACATTTATTTACATATATAGTCTCATATTATTATAAAATGTACACTTTACCTTACCAAATTAATATTGGTTTTAACTAGCTCTTAAATGTGTGTATTTTCACACCACATTAACATCATTAAAACATTTAAATGCTGCTTTTAGCTTAGACAATCCAGCATTTAGCACAGAATTTTCTTGCTTTTCTCAGTTTCAGAGATTTCATTACCAATACAAGGTTTCAACAAAATAGAAGTAAAATGATCCATCCACTCCCCTAGCACACTGGCCCTGCTGAGACCCACAGCCAGCCTGGTACCCAGCCTGCCCCCGACAGGCTGGTGGGCTGCCCTAAGGAGGTAGAGAAGGGAAGACTGGGCTGGCTAGTAGGCAGAAGACAATGCTGAACTTCTGCTCTGCCACCAGCTGCACACAGAAGAGCACACGGTTGGATGTGGCCTTCTTCATGTTCCTGTGGGATCCAGCTAAATGCCAGAATTGGGTGGAGAATTGTAGGAGAGCAGACTTAGAAGATAAAACACCTGAATAGCTAAGTAAACCTTATCAATTATGTTCCAAAAGCTTTGAGACCTCTATGATCTGTAGAACTAGTCCTTATAGGACAGTTCTTCAAGATAATGATATGCCAACAATATTTTATCTTACCAGTCATTTGAAGAATCCACATAGTAGCCACAGAAAATGAATTTAAAAAACTGAGTGAAGATGAAATCAGGACACTGAAACAGAGAAAAATTGATGGAGCTTCTGAACATGAACAAAACACACACTACCATACCCGCTAGCATGGGACATGATTCCCAGGGATAAGCCTCTCTGGCACTGAGGGAGTATTACCAAGTGCCAACTAGCAATGCATCTGGAAAAAGACTTTGACCAAAAGGGGGAAATATTAAATACAAATGAGTTTTATGGCTAAGAGATTTCAAAGTGAGTCCAGAGTCATTCCAGAGGTTACACTTATGCATGTCTCAGCAGGCGCTCATCGACTGCCATAGTAAACAGTACCTCAAACAGCATGTCTACTAAGGGTTCTAGAGACATCTAGACATTATAAGCATGGCAGATAAGCTCAGGAATTCGGCACCCTGTCAGTGGGACTTACTTTGTAATTTATGCTCCCCAGTGTAACAGTTACATTCATTTATAGTTTTCCTACCCATGGCTCTCTGTTCCTTTTACTTGAATCTATAATTAGCAGTATATTTGTTAAATATATGCCCCGAGACTTAAATTTTGTTTTTTTCATGTGCCAGTTGAGCCCTGAATCTCAGCAGAGTTGCAACACCTAGTCTCCAATTCATTGGTCTCACCCAGGACAACTAACAAGGAGATGATGATGGACAATGACCATCCCAAGGAACAGAGAATATGTGCAATTGCAAGAAAGACAGTTCCATCTATCTGCACCATGGGATCCAAGCCCCCTCTCATTTAGAAACAGAGTGGGAATCACCATTCCCAAATCCTGAAGATTGGGGAATGAACAATGGACTAAAGTAGACTTATTATTCTATTATGGATAGTATTATTCTAGCAATTTAGAACTTTTATCATTGATATAAAGGCAGTGGCTACCAGAAGTTCTGATGGGAGGGTGAGGGAAGAATAGGTGTAACATTTGAGCATTTTTGGGACATTGGAATTTTCCTGCATGACATTTCAATGATGGATCCAGGCCATTATACATTTTGTCATAACCTATAAAATTGTCGGTGGTAGAGTATAAACTGTAATGTAAACTATAGTCAATGGTTAGTAGCAATGCTGCTATATGTGTTAATCAATTGTAACAAATGTACCACACTAATGAAAGATGGTGTTAATGTTGGAAAGTGGAGGAAGGGAAGGGGATGGGGAATATTGGAATCCCCTATATTTTTTATGTACATTTAAGTAATCTAAAGCTTCTTTAAAAATAAAAAATAAAAAAAGAATTAAACTACAGAAATACTCAGAATCCCAGAGCAGGAAAAGGGGGTGAAGTGCAGGATGAAGACATTTAACCTTTAACCATTGAAGAGAAGGAAAACAAATAATACCTAAAATCTTTATTTGAAATTTTGATTCTTATGGGAAAACAAAACATACTTCTTGATGGACATGAGGCTGTGAAACTTCCTGAAGGTCTCTTTACTCCTGATAACTTTCAAGCACTGCTGGAGTGCTGAATAAATTCTGGTGAAGAGTTTCTGAGAAGGTTCTTTTAGACAACAGCAGTTAACATGTTGTTCTGTTTGCAAACACAGCAGAAAGAGATGCTAGAAATAAGCGAGAGCTGCATTCCAGAAGAAACCCTAACTGAAGTGAGAGACTCACAGTTCTTTTCCATCATCACTGATGATGTGGCGGATATAGCAGGGAAAGAACACCTGCCCGTGTTGGTGAGGCGTGTCAATGAATCTCATAATCTGAGAGGAATCTGTGGGCTTCCTGCCTTATGAAGCTTATGCAGAAATTCTGGCTGTGAAATTTCATACTACAATAACTGAGAAGCAGAGACTAAACATGGAGTACTGCTGTGGACAGTTTTGCATTGTGTCCAGTGGATATATTCTTCCAAAATGAAAGTTGTTCCTTCTAGAATCCTATAGAAATATTCCAAGCCTGTCTACACACTCTGCTCTTCCTGTGCCTTAAATATGTGGTTAACAAAATCAGTGTCTGTGATGGGAATATGGGCTACATTTGGAACGACTGAGGAAGTTTCTTCTTTTTTCCATTGATCGCCACAACTGCTCTTAGAAATTTACGATGTAATTCTGTCCTTTTAAGAGCAATGAAGAAAGGGGAAATGAACTGAAGGAAATTTGTCATTCTCAGAGGACAGGCAGGTGTGATGTTTTTGAAATTTTAGTGGATCTCCTGCCAGCACTTATTTTATGTTTAGATATTATAAATATTGACACAAATGTTAGATAGAATAACTGTACAGCTGGCCGAGCATTTGTACTCTGTAGTGCAGTAACAGATTTTGATTTCATTGTTACCATTGCTGTTCTTAAGAATGTCCTATCTTTTATAAGAGCCTTTGGGAAAAATCTCCAGGGGCAAACCTCTGATGTCTTTTTTACAGCCAGCAGCTTGACTGCAGTGCTGCATTCACTCAATGAAGTGATGGAAAATATTGAAGTTTATCATGAATTTGTTTCAGGAAGCCACAAATTTGTCAACCCAACTTGATATTCAAGTGAAACTCCCTGGCAAATTCTTCAGGGCTCAGCAAGGTAATCTGGAATCTCAACTAACCTCTGAGAGTTACTATAAAGAAACCCTGAGTGTTCCAACATTGGAGCACATTATTCAGGAACTTAAAGATATATTCTCAGAACAGCACCTCAAAGCTCTTAAATGTTTATCTCTGGTGCCCTTTGTCATGGGACAGCTCATATTGAATATGTCAGAAGAACACCATGCTGACGTGTACAGAAGTGACTTACTCAATCCTGACACACTCTCAGCTGAGCTTCATTGTTGGAGAATCAAGTGGGAACACCGAGGGAAAGATATAGTGCTTCATTCCACCATTTGTGAAGCCCTCCATCTGCCTGACATCAAGCTTTTTCCTAATGTTTATGCATTGTTGAAGGTCTTATGTATTCTTCCCATGATGAATGTTGAGAATGAATGCTATAAAAATGGGTGAAAGTGTCTCAAAGCATAACTGAGGAGCACTTTGACAGATCAAAGGTCAAGTAACTTGGCTTTGCTTAATATAAATTTTGATATGAAACATGATCTAGATTTAATGCTGGATATATATATCAAACTCTATACAACTAAGTCAGAGCTTCCTACAATAATTCAGAAACCATTGAAAACACATAACAGACTTTTAAAATAGGTTTTCTCTTCTATTTGGAGACAAAACTGTAAGGTGTATGTAGGCTGCTTAATCACTGAATATCTTTACCTATAGGTCTCCCATTAATACATTAGTCTTTAATAATCTACCTATTTAAACATGTTTGAACTCTCATGTTTTGAAGACCCATCCATTCTTCCAGAAGACAGCATTGAAAGTGCCACATTTCATTTCTGTGTGATCTCTCTTGGTGGCACACTGGAATTATTTTAGTTAAGTCATTTTAGACATAACGTTTATCATCACTGTGGATCCAATTGTCAGGTTATCAGTACTTTGAAGAAACAAATTTAGAGTAGATATGGAAGGAAAGGAATACATTTTGTAAAATGTTACAATGAGGCTCATGACTGACTTTTAACTAGTAGGAGTTTTAAGTATATTATTAAAAATTTATTTTGGACAGTTAAGGGAATTACCAGAGAGTGAAAGAAACTAAGCTTGTCACACAAGGATTTCAGTATAGGTTTATTCTTTATCAGATGAACCTAAAGGAGCAAGTTACAGTTCGAATGCCTTTTTCCACATCTGGTTGTTGCTGTTTACATTCCTTTGTTGAGCTTACACCTTCATAAGCTTTTTAGCAGGTATATGTTGAACACTTCTGTTTCATGGTCAAGACAGAATCAAGAGGCCATGGATACTGACAACTAATTTGTCTCTTCTGTCTATTTCCATAACTATATCTACTGTCTCATCTTGATTTATAGGCAAAACCTGGAAAGCCTACAAAAATAAGTGTTTTATGATTTATCTAGGAATAATACAAAAAATATTGCAGTTATTTTTGGTGAAGAAAATCAATTTTGTACAGTTTATTTCAATCTAAATAAAATGTGAATTTTGTTTATAGTTTGGGTACATTGCTTTTGGTGGAGACAAAACAGATATTTGTGGTATATTCTCTTTTCAAAAATATTTGATTACTAACCTCACAATTATTCAAGATGAGCTTTTATTTCCTTTTTTGTATGTGGGTATAGACAGAGATGTTTTATTTAAGGAGTTATTAAATGTAATGTTTTTTACATTTAAAAAAATAAAGAAAGAACAAACAATCTTTTATATATGGTAGGTATGAGATGGATAGTCTAATTTCTCAATATTTAGGAGCAATAAAAATCAATGAAAAATAAAATAAAAAAATAAAAAAATCAATGAACATAGTGAAAAGTTATGGAAGGATATGTTATATCAAAATTAAGACAAATGGCTAATATACTTTTTAAATCTTAGTCTCACTCCTAATTAGATATATGCACATCAAAACTATGAGGCATTATATGATTCTAATAAAACTGTTAAAGATTGTTAGCCCCAGACACAAAGCTACCATAACCTGTGCCTTTTGAGATTTCTTTGCAGCTCTGGAAATAAATGAGGGTATTCCTTTAATGTCCCTAACTTCTGAAGAAAAATGTTTTAATTAATTTGGTTCTATCCCCAGGGTTTTTCCTTACTCAACTCAAGAAGGATCACTTTAAAATTAGAAGGAAGCATAGGCCAGTAATCCATGGTTCTTAGTCTACTCTCTCTGGGGGAGGTTGTGTATAAGATCATGAACTGCAGCTGAATGAATCTGGCTAAGATAAGACATTCCTTGGTTTTCACCCAATTTGAGACCTATTTTGCTTTGCAACCCTAGTCAGATGTTTTCATTTCTCTAAGTATTAGTTTTCTCATCTTTAAAGTAGGGATAATAGGTCTGCTGTGAAGCTCAGAAGAGTTAACCTGAGTAAGGTGGGCAGAGTAACAGTGTAATGGGCATTAGCTCTTAGTTTATCCTCTGGAAAGTCAGCGGAAGAGATAGAGAGGCGGGGACTCCACAAAATCATCTCTTTTCCAGCTGCTGAACTTTATGTACCCCCATCTGCTGAAGGAATAAAGAAACATTGGTGTGTGAAGTTTGCTAAGTAAGAAGAAACACAATGTTGCAGAGGAGAGTCAGTGTGTCACCTCTGCAGTAGCTTATTTTATTTTTAAAGAAACTTTAGATTACATAAATGTTACATTGAAAATATAAGGGATTCCCATATGCCCCACCCCTCCCCCCACACTTTTCCCCATTAACAACATCTTTCATTAGTGTAGCATTTAATGATGGTAATCAGAGATACAGCTGAGTATGTCTGAGGCCGTACTATTGTAACAGACATTCTAAGCAGGTGAATAAAATCCAGAGGTTTATAGTGAGGCCTCCTGGGTTGAAATCCTCACTCTACCTTGCATCCACAGTGTGACCTGGGCTAATTCTTTAAGCTCTCTAAAATTCTGATCCCTCCATGTAATGGGAATATCATAGATGGTTTTGAGCATTGTTGTATATTATATTAAAGAATGCATGGGAATATCACAGAATGTGGCTCTTATAGGGTAAGTGATCAAATCTGTCATTTACTCACTAGTGTATTTCTCAAGCTGTCAGTTCTTCTTGCCTTTGATCTGCTATGAAAATATATGCATTCCCATCTCCTCTTTCTCTAAAGTAAATAAATCAACCACCTGTGGGACTTGGGAAGATAGAGTAGAAAGGTAGGGATCCTGTATATGCATTTTGATACACCCTCCTTTTATAAATCTTTAGCAAATGTGGTCCTTGGACCTGACCCTTTTACTATTTTGAAAGATAAGATGCCAATAGTTCACAAGCAAAATTATTTTAGGGCCTAGAAAATTTTAATAGGCTTGTCAAAATATAAGAATTATAAGAAACTCTCATTATGAATGGAATCTGCTTTAATGGATTTGTAAAAATCCACATAATAATGAACTTTTCTTAGTACATTGCGTTTGTCAAAGAGAGACAAGTGTTTCAGTATTGTTTTCACAAACACAGCCTGGGGTCTTTCTGCTAGTGGCAGCTCCACAGAAGGGAAAAGTGGTGAGCAAGTCTCCATTCTGAGCCCAGGTGTGAAAGCCAGGGTAAGTCATCCCATGTGAAGTCTGTAGGTGTTTCACAGGAGAATGGCTGACTTTTTCTTTTCTATAAAACAGATCTAACAACCCTTCATTTCTGTGATAACTTTATTGAGACAGTCATAATGTTTGAATTTTAATTAATAATTAAAGATAAAGACCTGATAAACAGTTTATATTGCCAGTAAAACATGTTTTTCATCCTCTCTAAGTAAGAACACTCTCTTGCAGGCCTTGAGGACACCTTTTTCAAAGCCTAATTAGCAGCAGGGTTTGCTGAAATGCTGGATCAAGAGCAAGGACAAGCCTGGACAAGATGAGCCACAGTGAGAAAGGGGAAGAGATTGGAGGCTGCCCAGACAAGCACATTCTACCTTCCTCCCAGTTTGGGAACAAAGATGGGGAAATTTATAACCATCCCATGTACGTAGAATGAATTCTAAACTTTATTTCATTTTCAGTCAATAACACATTAAAACTGTCCATGCATTCTCTTTATCTTGTGTGAGTTATTTTTGTCTTCTATTTCTTTTCATGACCACTCATTCCAGGCCATCTTTTTTATATTGCATAGCTCCACTATTAGAATAATATCTTGACCGATTTCTCTGCCTCACAAATATCTTTATTTCCAAAGAACAGTTAATTTCTAAGAAATGCCACCTCCATCATGCCATCTACCTTTAGATATTGAAGCATCCTTTGCTTTCAGTGTGCACAGATGAAAACTAAAGCTGAGGCCCTTGCTCATGCCCCTCAACTCTCCCATCCCTCTGACCCAGACCACTTTTGTGAAACTTCACCAGGGTGTTCCATTTCTACACCTTAGAGGCTGCCGAGCTTCTCTTTTGTTCCCACTGTATTTCCTGGCATAAATTACTTTGTCTTCCATTTTTCTCTTCCAAAATTTTTCAAGGGTTAACTATTTTCTTTGCCACATTTATACAGCAAATCCACCATGATTCCTTCATCACTCCTAAAGGATTTATTGTTTGCCATAATTTAGCCCAATAAACATCATCTTACATGCTTGTTATAACTTTTAAATAAACAGCATATTGTACTTGGAGAACAATGCATTATTTTATTTGAATAACTAACAAACAAATGTAGGGTAGTATTTGGAGATAAAGAACTGACCTTTAAAGAAAAGTGGTATTGGGCTTCTAATTGCTGAAACTTATAGCTAAAATCTCCAAAGGAGAGGTTAGACATAGAACAGATGGAAAAGAATAATAATTTTGGAGAAGAGTGACTTTTAGAGGCAAAGGCAAAAGGCATTCAATAAACGAGATAAAGGTATTTATGAATTATTAAATGAAACCAGGATATTATAAGACAGCTTTCAAACTCAAGCGTACTTCAGAATCACCTGGAGAAATCATTGGCTCTCATCTCAAAAGCCTCATCCCATTGTTTCAGTTTCTGGAAGTCTGGGTTGGTACCCCAGGATTTACATTTCTAACAAGATCTCAGGTGATGCTGAGGCTAATTAGTCTACTCCCACACTTTGAAAAACACTGGTCTCAAACCACTGGAGCCCAACAGAGAAGATCTTAACAAAGAGAAAGGAGCCATTTGTTGTAAATCACAAAGAGAGATTACAGGGAAGCCTCATATTGACCTTGGATAATAGAAGGTCACTTACAAACTTTATTTTCTTTTTTGTTTGTTTGTTGTTTGGCTGGTTTGGAGGGAGAAATTAGAATGATATCCCAATTTAAAAAAATTCATATGAAAATGTTTATTGGTATAAGAACTATGCAAGATATTGCCCCAAATATAATTGACTTTGAAAGCTAAATGCTACTTATTTTCTAAACTCTAAGCTTTACACTCATTGCATGGCTTTGCATTTTATTTACTTTATGTAAAGATTTTTGCTGGAACACAATATTTTGCTATTACTTCCACAGAGTACATGCAGTTAAAATGATCAAAACCAATATTTTATTGAATTTATGTGTGATTTTTTTCAATGTTTGTACTCAAACTGCAGGAGAGATAGGTAAAAAATTGAGAGAGCAAATCCTCAGATGCAGAAATTGTTTCAAGAACAAGGCAAAATTTTAACTTTAAAATCAATAATATAGCTCAAGATAAACTGCTGCATTCATTGAACAAATAGTTAATATATTCACATTCTGAAAGACTTGCAAAATCTTGCTCAGCTTGAAGTAGCTTCATAATGGGATCATGCATAGGCTATTACCCCTTAAGAATATATAAATTAAATGGGTTTTACTAAATTCCATCATCCTGCATATCCAATGTATCATCCTGCACTACATCTTCTTATGGGAAGGAGACATTCTTCCTCTGAGACAACAGATAATGAATAGAGAAATAAGCGAGAAGAGAACAGATCAATGTGGACATGTAGGAAACATTTACTATTCACAGCCACATAGATGATGGGGAAGCCCCCTGAGTATGGTGGCAATAGGGACAGTGTTAAAGGATAAGGACTGCTGGATGAACACCAGGGAGAAAAGGAAATCTGTTCAAGCACTTACTATTCAGAGGGTTTTTCACCCCAGGTAAGTAAATAGGAAATTTGGTTTAAAATGCATGATTCACTAAAGCCCACAGGAATTATAATGGCGAATCCACTGAGAAGGAAAAAAAAATTTCTAATGCGTGTGAAATATATGTGAATATTTTGCTGCACATTTCAAGTAGTTCTGTTCTACTTCAAAGGAACTGCTAAAATTAGGGTCAGTTTTTTGTCAAATAAAATATGACAAGAAAAATACAAAGGTATTTAGCAGATTATTGTTCATATCCCTAATAAATTGCCTAAATGTATTTACCTAAGATATCTCAAGTACTTTCATAATGTTTAACTCTAAGTATCAATGATTACAATTTATGTCAGAAATTAAATGATACTTTTTAAAAAAGTATAAAATCATTACTCTCATACAAACATAAAAAAATGCATGCAAATGATTTTATTTAACTTATTTATTAGTAAGGGAACCAGCAAGATATTACAACTCATTCAGAAGACAAATCAAATTACCACACATGAAAGCAGATAAAAATTTACAGAATCAATTTTCAAATTGGTATAAAATGCCTGTCTACAGAGCAATAATCATTTGCATTACACCAGTGCACAACTAATTTACATTCCTTTGGAAAATAATTATTTGCATTATTAACTTTTTTCTGCAACTTTCAGAATTGTAAAATCTCCCTAAAACAATAAAAGACAATGATAACACTGTGCAGTAAGCAGGACTCTCAGTAATTTTTTTTTACATTTTAGTTTTTGCAAATTTCAAAGTTTTTCATAATTTTTTCTCTTACTGGCATAAAGCAAAAAAGATTATCTTTTAATTAGAATAATGATAACAATGAGAAAACTCACATGTAAATTGATACCAAATAATTAATCAAGGGTACAGTGTTAGTAAATGGTTGAGCTAATACTTGTACTCATACTGACATTTCCAAAACCAATGCCTTTTATTAGTACATATTGCAATGTAAAACATGCAAAATTCAATTATGATAGGATGTAAACTAAGACCTTAATATAAATACAATTTCAAATACAAGATTTGAGACTGGTAGCTCTTTACAGTCACAAATCTATATTGAAATCTGGGATTAAATTACCGTGGTGACGCCTTTTTGAGGTTAGTCTCATGGGCTCAAATTTTGTGATAAATATATGGGTGAGTGATTGTAAGCGATTTTACACAAGTAAAAAAGTCACACAATAAATCATTTCAATCTATTCTCAAGTTGGTTACTTCATTTTTTAGAGAAATTGATTAAACATCTAGAGAAATGCACAACTTCACCTTGGGGACCACATTTTTCCTCATGAGGTTTTCTGAACTTCGGAAGATCCAGATTTTATAGGCTGTACTGTTTTGGGTAATTTGCCTGGCAACCCTACTAGGGAATCTTCTCATCATCACTCTCATCACCAGAGATCACCGGGTACACACCCCCATGTACTACTTCCTGAAGAACTTGTCCTTACTGGATCTCTGCCTCATTTCTATCACTGTCCCCAAATACATCGCTAACTCTGACTAATCACAACACCATCTCATTGCTGGGGTGTGTTTCACAGGTGTTGTTCTTATTTGTCTTTGCCTCTACAGAAGTAGCTCTCCTCACAGTGATGTCCTATGACCACTATGTTGCCACAGCCACCCACCCCAGTATGAAATCATGATGAACCACGGAACCTGTGTGCAGATGGCCACTTCATTATGGGTCAGTGGAGGTCTCCATGCAATTCTGCACACAGCTTCCACCTTCTCAATACCCTTGCATGAGTCTCTTTTTGTTTGTCAGTTCTTCTGTGATGTTCCCCAACTTCTTTCTCTTTCCTGTTCTTATAACATTGGAGAATTAGTAGTCATAGGGCTGAATTTTGTGTTAGCTGTTGTCTGTTTTGTGTTTATTTATATTTCTTATATTAACGTCTTCACTGTGCTGAGGATGCCATCAAGAGAAAGCAGGTCCAAAGCTTTCTCCACATGCCTGCCGCACCTCCCTTTTGTGACTTTGTTTCTCTCTTCTGGGATTTTTGCTTTTTTATGCCCTCTTCCCAAATCTCCATCAGGCTTGGCCTTGCTAGTGTTGGTGTTCTATACTATTTTGCCACCCACCATGAATCCCTTTGTCTACAGTCTAAGAAATAATGATATGAAGACTGCACTGAGGAAACAGCTAAGGAGCAGATATTGTCTTTCAAATTGGAAGACCTGAAGACAAATTTGACATGATCTTTTTGTTCACAGACATATAACTGATTGTAAAGTCTGGTGATAATATTGGATATTTAAAGTATGATTATCATGTAAATGATAGATGTACTCACTGAACTGATATAAAGAAATATACTCTATGCCTAAATCTAGTAGATGGGGCAAAGTGTAGGGTTTCTCTTGGAATTGGGCAGATATACACTGGTCTTTTTTTGTATGATCACCATGGAAATATTTATCTGTTGCAAATGCTAAGTTGGATAGGATGTTGGAATATCGGAGATAAACCTGGAATCCCACAGGCAAATGAAATGTATAGTTACTCTTAGTAAAGGGGGTATGTGAAATGCTATGCCCAAAAGTGATATGCATAATTTATTCTCAAATTGAAGGACACAAGATTTAGGGCCATCTTTTGTCCATCTGTCTTCCTATTTTCTTTCCCAAACCTACTGTATGCCATTTTCTGATATATATTTAATCTTTTCAGTTTAATGAGAAGAGATAGCTATATTTTAATTCAAATTTAATATTTTGGTTCACACAATTATAGTAGTATGAAAACAAGGTTCTGGGAGCCTAGAGTAAGGCAACAAGCCCAGAGGATTCTTAGAATGAATGTGGATGTTGGGAGGCAATATATGAAGACAATTTTTGGAAAAGACAATACCTAAGTTTTATTTTAAAGGAGAGAAGTTCTTTGGGGGCAGTAAACCGAAGGCTGAGCTGGAAGCCAAACAGAAATAGCAAAGGGTGGGACGGGATGAGAGACTGATCTGGGAGTGGGAATCACAGTGATCTTTGTCACGAAAGAAAAGAGAAGAGGGAGGAGAGGGAGTAGGCAGAGAAGAAAGACGTTTGGCAAGATTCTAAGAGAGTCAAACAGGCAGTGGGAAATAGAACTTTGATCAATTATTGCCATGAAGAGAAAGTAGCTTTAGGTATATTCTATCAAATTTCTAATGCAATATTTATGTTTGGGGAAGTCAAAACAATAGACAAGAAATTTTAGTTTACTGCCAGCTGGAATTGCAGGCCTTCATAATTTCTGGATACACAACACACTATGACCTTAGTACCATTTCTCTATTCCAGATCTAGTGTTATATTTTCCTGCCCTGGTCTATTTGATAATGAGACTTATGCCTTGAACTACTCCAATCTAGCTCAACCTCTTCCTTTAGAAACTTTTAAATGAGATTTATCTCACCATCTTACCACTTATTTCAGTTGTAATTTGGCATTTGTTTCCATAAGACTTTGGTATATGGCCCTTTCCACCATAGAATTATGTTTTGCTTGAGGGCAGGAGTTATATCTCCAGTGACTAGCTTAGGGTGTGTCATAGAGGAGAGACTAAGCATGTATTTATTTAATAAATGAATTATTGGACAATATCACATATTTTATTGTTCCCATAAAATTTTGGTATTTCCCTTACCTTTAAAAGCTTTTTTTCCCCGCTCAATGTTTTTTTTTTTAATTTTTAAAAGATACTTAGATTACATAAATGTTAGACACAAAAATAGGGATTCCCATATGACCCACTCCCCACACTTCCCATACCCTCCCACATAAACAACATCCTTCATTAGTGTGGCACTTCCATTGCAACTGATAAACGCATCTTGGGGAATTGCCACTGAGCATGGACCATAGTTTACATTGTAGTCTACACTCTCTCCCACACAGCTCTGCATGTTATGGGACGATATAAAATTACCAATATTTGTCATTGTAATGTCACTCAGGATGATTCCCAAGTCCCAAAAAAGTCCCCGTATTACAACTGTTTTTCCCTCTCCCTGTCCCCAGAGCCTCCAGTGGCCACTGAATCCACATCAAGGTTGTAATTTCTTCCATTGCTAGAATCACAATATGTCTAGAGTAGAATACCAGTAAGACCACTCTAGTCCATAGTTCATTCCCCAATCCTGAGAATTCTGGGATGGTGATATCCACTCCACTTCTAAGTGAGAGGGGGCTTCAATCCCATAAAGCAGATGGATGGGGCAACCTTGGTTGCAGTTCTAGGCTCTCTCGTTTCCTTGGTATGGTGGTTGTCAATTCTTACCTCCTTGTTACTTGTCCAGGGTGAGTCCAATGAACTGGAGAGTAGGTGTTGTAACTCTACTGAGGCTCCGGACACAGCTGGCACATGGACAGCCCCAAAGATTCCAGTCTCTTGGACATACACCTACAAATTCCAGCACCAAGTATAGGTATAAATAGAAAGGACAGATGAGCAATGTGATGAAAGCCATAATTGAGTCCAACTCTCACTCTCAGGAGCACAAACTCCAAAGTAGGGCCCACTGGCAAGGCACAGAACTCCAGAGCTATCTGTCCTCACTATAGGACTTGGGTGTATACACAACCCTCAGTCCAACTATTTGGGGTAGTATCCACTTTGGCAGTCCACGAGATCCTGCTGAGATGTGCATAAGCATTACTTCAGGGATGACCTCCCAACACACTTTGAAGTCTCTTAGCCATCCAAAATCATTTTTCTTTACCTTTTCCCCCTTTTATTCAGGTCTTTTTCCAATTACATTGCTAGTTGGTGCTTGGTAGTAATCCCTCATGCCAGGGAGGCTTATCCCCGGAGTCATGTCACATGCTGTGGGGAAGGTATTGCATTTATATGCTGAGTTTGGCTTAGAGGGAGTCCAAATTTGAGCAAATCTAGGCACCTCACAACACTAGGCTAAGTTTCAGTGTCAAGAAACTTAGTCATCAATATCAAAGGCCAATCAATGGATCATCCTCCTTCACCAGTCATTGCCCCTGCACTTGGGGGACTGTTGCTGCTCCCTTAGAGAATGTGGCAGAGCTCTCCAGGATGAGAATTCAATATTCCTTAGGTTATTGTATGAGTCTCCACCCACTGTGACAATGCCCCATGGACATATGAAAATTTTTAAATACCTTATATGTATGTCCAGGTGAAGTTCCTCCCATGTATCCCCCATCACTGACACCCCACACCAATGATCCTCCTCTCCCCAGTTGTAACCCTTATGTGACCCAAAGCCTCTTCAAAAATGAAGCCAATAAAATAGCCAAATACAATTAAAAGGAAAATGAAATAATAATGACAAGTTTAATAACAAGAAACAAAATTCATAATTTTTTTAAAAAGCTAAGTATTAAATTATATTAAAAGATTGGGATATTAAAAAATAATGAAAAATATTACTTTTTTTTTTACATTTTTCCTTTCATCACTGTAATATCTGGTGTCCTGTATGTACAATGACATTTTCTTCCATTTATTGGCCAGTGTCTTACTTTATTTATTTTGTTTTTTAAAACATTTTAGGTCACAGTAAATTCACATAGAGAACACAGGGGACTCCCATATATGCAACAACCTTCCCCCTTGCCCCCTTCCTGTATTAATACCTTTTTATATGTGGATGGTACTTTTGTTACAACTGATATAAAAATAGTGAAACATAGCTACTAACCATGGTCAATGGTTTACCTTATGGTTTCCATTTTAGAACATACACTTTTATAAATTTTGATGATATTTAGCATGGCCTGTGTCCATCATTGCAAGATCAGGTAGAACACTTCCACTGCCCACTAAATACCCCTTGTTCCATCTATTCTATTCCTCCCTTCCCCTCCCCACAGGGCCAACGGTGATCCCCCAGCTTCACTCCTTAGATGAAAAGATTCATAGTTACTTGCAACAACAGTGAGGTCTTGATACACTGGTTTGTCCTCTCCTATTAGGAACTGCCCATGCTCTCAAAAGGTTGCTGCCCCTCTGTTTGTGACCATAACAGTCCTCCTTTAAATTGGAGTCCAACTGCTTCCTGCTCATTTTGTGGGTCTCCACCCACTGATACAACATATTATGACAAAATGATCACTCACACACTCCCTAGAATCCTGCTCCAGGTGTGCTCTGTCCTGAATGACCCAAATCCAATGCCCTAAACAAATAACACTTCCTTGTCATATTGCCATAAAAGCGTTCTCAATTTTGAACTTTCATCCACATATGAGCCAATCCCCAGTGTTCTCCTGGTCCCTCTCCCAATCCTCCCCATCATTCCCTGGACGTTCCAACCCACCCACCCCAATCTACCCACCTGTCAAACCTGAACCACACAACCCAATAATATCACTACCCTCCTGTCATATAACTTCATACTTTCACTTTATCATAGATTACTTCCATATGGGCGTGGGCTCACAACCTTCTTCTCCCTCTCTATTTCCTGTAAATCTTCCTGGCAATAGCTTTCTAAGTCTGCTCAATTTGCTTAATTCATATCAGTGAGGTCATGTAATATAATATTCATCCTTTAATGCCTGGCTTGCTTCACTCAACATAAAGTCCTCAGGATTCATCCATGTTATCCCATGTATTAGCACTATATTCCGTCTTATATATGAATAATATTACATCGTGTGCATATACAACATTTTGCTTACCCATTCATCTGTTGATGGGTATTTGGGTTGATCCCAATTTTTGGCAATAGTGAATAAGGCCTCTATGAACATGGATGTGCATATATCTGTTCATGTCTTTGCTTTCAATTATTCTGGGTATATACCCAGCAGTGGAATTGCTGGATCATATGAAAGTTCTATAGTTAGTTTTTGAGGAACCACCAAACTGTCCTCCACAATGGCTGGATCATTCTACATTCCCACCAGCAGTGGATGAGGGTCCCCATTCCTCCACATTCTTTCCAACACTTATAGTCTGCTTTATTTTTAATAGCCGCCAGTCTAATGGGTGTAGGATGGAATCTCATTGTAGTTTTGATTTGCATTTCCATAATTGCTAGTGATATTAAGCATCTTTTCATGTGCTTTTTTAGTCATCTATATTTCTTCCTTGGAGATATGTCTTTTCAAGTCACTTGCCCATTTTTTAATGTGTTCCTTGTCTTTTTATTTTTAAAGTGTACAATTTCTTTAAATATGCTGGATATTAGGCTCCTCTCAAATATATGGTTGCCAAATATTTTCTCCCATTGTTTAGGCTGCCTTTTACTTTCTTGATAGCATCCTTTGAGGTGCAACAGATTTTTTTTGAGGGGATCCCATTTATCAATTTTTTCTTTTGCTGCTCATGCTTTGGGGGTGAAGTTCATGAAACCATTTCCTATTACAAAGTCCTGTAGGTGCTTTCTTTCATTATCAACCAAGGTCCTTATGTTCTTAGTTCTTCTATTTAGATTTTTGATCCATCTTGGGTTGATTTTTGTGTAAGGTGTGAGATGGTGTTCCTCTCTCATTCTTTTGCATATGGATATCAAGTTCCCCAAGCACCATTTTTTGAAGAAGTCATTTTCTCCCAGCTGAGTGGGTTTGGTGGCCTTGTCGAATATCAGATGACTGTATATGCCAGGATCTATATCAGAACTCTCAGTTCGGTTCCATTGGTTGGTATGTCTATCCTTGTGCCAATGCCATGCAGTTTTGACCACTGTAGCTTTGTAGTATGTTTTAAAGTCAGGTAGTGTGATTCTTCCAATTTTGTTTTTCTTTTTCAGTATATCTTTGGTGATTCAGAGCCCTTTAACCTTCCAAATAAATTTTGTAATTAGTTTTTCAATTCAGTAAAAAATGCTTTGTTGAATTGTTTTGGGATTGCATTAAATCTCTAAATTAGCTTGGGTAGGATAAACATCTTAATGATGCTTAGTCTTCCTATCCTTGAACAGGAAATATTCTTCCATTTATTTGTCTTCTTTGATTTCCTTTAACAGTATTGTGTAGTTTTCTGTATACAAGTCATTTATACCTTTAGCTAAATTTATTCATAGTTATTTGATTCTTTTGGTTACTATTGTAAATGGTATTTTTTTCTTGATTTCCTACTCAGATTGCTCGATTTTGGTGTACAGAAATGCTACTGATTTTTCAGTGTTGATCTTATAGCCTGAGACTTTACTGAAATGATTTATAAGTTCTAGAAGCTTTGTTGTAGATTTCTCAGGGCTTTCTATGTATAGGATCCTGTCATGTGTAAATAGTGAAATTTTTACTTCTTCCTTTCCAATTTGGATGCATTTTATGTCTTTTATTTGCCTCAATACTCAAGCAAGTACTTCTAAGACAATGTTAAATATGAGTGGTGAATGTGGGCATCATTGTATGTTCCTGATCTTAGAGGGGATGCTTTTAGGATTTCACCATTGTATACGATGTTAGCTGTGGGTTTTTCATATATCCCCTTGATCATGTTCAGAAAGTTTCCTTCTAGTCATATCTTTTGCAATGTTTTTATCAGGAAAGGGTGCAGTATTTTGTCAAATGCTTTTTTTGCTTCTCTGGAGATGATCGTGTAATTTTTTCCTTTCGATCTGTTTATGTTGTGTATTACATTGATTGATTTTCTTATCTTGAACCATGCTTGCATACCTGGGATGAAACCCACTTGGTCACGGTGTATAATTTGTTTGATGTGTTGTTGAATACAGTTAGCAAATATTTTGTTGAAGATTTCAGATTCTAGGTTCATTAGGGAGATTGGACTGAAATTTTCCTTTCTTTGGTATCTTTGTTTCACTTTGGTGTTAGGGTAATGTAGGTATCATAGAATGAGTTAGACAATATTCCTTCTACTTCTATTTTTTGGAATACTTTAAGCAGGATTGGTGTTAGTTTTTTCCAGAATGTTTGGTAGAATTCACCTGTGAAGCTGTCTGGTCCTGGACTCCTTTTAGTTGGGAAGTTTTTGATGACTTGATTCCATATCTTTACTTGTAACTGGTCTGTTCAGTTCATCAATTTCTTCTTTCATCAATGTAGGCTGCTTGTGAGTTCCTAGGAATTTGTCAAATGCTTCCAAATTATCTTTCTTGTTAGCATATAATTTTCAAAGTATCCTCTTATGATACCCTTTATTTCTGTGGGGTCAGTGGTGATATCCCCTTCCTCATTTCTTATTTGTGCATTTGCATCTGCTCTTTTTTTTTCTTTGTTAGCCTAACTAAAGATTTGTCAATTTTATTGATCTTCTCAAAGAACTAGCTTCTGATTTTGTTTATTTTTTCTAGTGTTTTCTTATTTTCTATTTCATTTCATTCTGTTCTAATCTTTGTTATTTCCTTCTTTCTTCTTCCTTTGATGTTAGTTTGTTATTCTCTTTCTCTTTCACCCAGTTGTGCAGTTAGATTTCTGATTTTAGCTCTTTCTTCTTTTTTGCTATATGCATTTATGGCTATAAATTTCCCTCTTAGGACAACTTTTGCTACATCCCATAGTTGTTTTTTTGTTTTTGTTTTTGTTTTTACCGGGAGGCCCTGGGAATTGAACCCAGGTCCCTACATATGGGAGATGGACATCCAACCATTTGAGCCACATCTGTGCCCCCCCACACATAGGGTTTGATATGTTGTGTTGTCATTTTCATTTGTTTCAAGGGAGTTACTGATTTCTTTTGAGATTTCCTCCTTGACCCACTGTTTGTCTGAGAGTGTGATGTTTAACTTCCATATCTTTGTGCATAATCTGGTTCTCTGGTCCTTACTTATTTCGAGTTTCATTGCATTATTGTCAGAGAAATTACTTTGTATAATCTCAATCTTTCTGAATTAATTGAGAATTTTTCTGTGGCCTAGCATGTGGTCTATCTTTAACTATGATCCATGTGCACTCAAGAAGAATGTATTTCCTGTTGTATTTGGGTGTAGTGTTCTGTATATGTCTATTAGATCCAGATCCTCTAATGTAGTATACAAAGATTTTGTTTCTTGATTCGCTGTCGAGATGTTCTGTCAAATGGTGATATTGGTGTACTAAAGTCCCCCACTATAATTGTAGAGGCATCTCTTTCTCCACTTGGTATTTCCAGTGTTTGCCTCATGTATATTGAGGCGCCCTGCTTAAGTTCATAAATGTTTATGATTGTTCTTTCTTCTTGATAGATTACCCTTTTTATTACTATATAGTGTCTGCATTGTCTCTTGCAATTATTTTGTAATTAAAGTCTATTTTGTCTGATATTAGTATAGCTACTCCCACCCGTTTTTGGTTATTGTTTGCTTGTATGATTGTTTTCCAGCCATTCACTTTCAGCCTCCTTATATCCATGGGTCTAAGGTGGGATTCTTGTAGACAATTCATTTCCTCATTAATGTTGCCAATCTATGTCTCTTGACTTGTCAGTTTAATCCATTAACATTCAGTGCTATTACTCTCAAGGAATTTCTTACATTAGCCATATTTTCTTTGGGTTTATGTATGACATATGTTGTTTTTATTTCTCTTTTTGTCTTCTTAGTTGTTCTTATACTCTCCTCCAACTCTCTCTCCTGTTTTTTCCTTTTAACCTGCAGAACTCCCTTTAGTATTTATTGAAGGACAGATTTCTTATTGGCATACTATCTTACTTTCTGTTTATTTGTGAATATTTTGAACTCTCCATCATTTTTGAATTGTAGCTTTGCTGGATAGAAAATTTGTGGCTGAAAGTTTTTTTTGTTTTTTTTTTAGTACCTTAACTATCTCATACCACTTCTTTTTGACTACATGGTTTCAGATGAGAAATCAGCACTTATTCTTATTGAGCTTCCCTTGTATGTGATGGTTCTCTTTTCTCTTGATGCTTTCAGTATTTTCTCTTTTTCTTGAGCATTGGACAGTTTGACAAGTATATGTCTTGGATTAGGCCTGTTGAGATTTATGCTGTTTGGGGTGTGCTGCGCTTCCTGAACATACACATCCATCTCTCTCAAAAGGGTTGGGATCTTTCAGCCATTATTTCTCCCAACACTCCTTCTGTCCCATTTCCCTTCTTTTCTCCCTCTGGGATACCTGTAATGCATATATTTGTGCATTTTGTTTTGTCATTCAAATCCTTCAGTTTCTGCTGGATTTTTTCTATCTTTTTATCTATCTGTTCTACTATCTGTTTGATTTCAGATGTACTCTCTTCCACATTGCTAATTCTTTCCTCTGCCTATTCAACTCTGCTATTATGTGCTTCCAGTATCTTCCTGATTTCTTGGATTGTGCCATTCATCATCATATCCATTATCTTTTTATGTATGTTTATAATTTCTTTAGTGTGCTCTCCTAGTGTCTTCTTAATATCCTTAATCTCTTCCTTCACTTCATTAAGTTGGTCCATGATATTTGTTTGGACAGCTTTGACTAGTTATTCAATATTCTGCATCTCTTCCTGGTTTTTATTTTGTTCATTCAACTGGGCCATATCTTCCTATTTCTTAGTATAGCTTGTGATTTTTTGTTGCTGTCTGGTCATCTTTTTATCTTTATATGTTTATTCAGTTGATTAGCTTCTCTCTTTACTCTAGGGTTTTATTTAATTGCTGTTTTTGTGTGTGTGTTAAGTTTTCTCTTTGACACTTTGTTCATCGTATTCTATTTCCTTGCTGTTGTCTGGTTCCTTGTTTTGGCTTCTTCATGTCTCTGACCCTCACTCTTCAGAGAGTTTGTAAGCAATGTCCTTGTTTGCTATGCTCCAAAGCAGGTCCGCATGGCAGGCTCTGGCTTTTTCTTTGTTGTTTTGGTGAGAGCTAAGCCTTATCTGTCTAACTCATTGGCCAGGTTCCCACGTCTTTAAAAGTTATAAGATATTATTTTAAATGCCCATTTTGGGTATATTTGTGCATTAAATCCATTTTTAAAATAATTATCAAACTGAACTATAGTAACCTTCTAAAGGGAAAGAATTATATGATACTCATTGTGTATTCTGAAATTGATTTAAAATGAATTGATGTCCCCGTTTTAATTATTATTAATTTAAACTTATAATAGTTGTTTTTATTTGCACTGAATTGAATTGCAATTCATTCCAAAAGAAATGGATTATAACAAAACTTTTGTAATAATACTGGCCTTTTGCATGTTGCTATTTTACATGATCAACTCTATTTTCATAGGAAAAAAGAACAAAGAATTTGTGCTATCAATAGAGAGCAAGCATTTCTATTGTTAAAGAAATATATCTGCATTTCTTGGAAAAATGTTTTGTGTGCGAAATATATTGTCTTATTTCCAATCAGTTGCTGTATACAAAATTAGTGCTAGTTGTGTAACAACTGAAGCGACCACATCCATTTCAGGAGGCCCCATTCTTTCTCATTATAATCCCCTATGTTATAGTTTCTCATGCTAGACTTGATTGACTTTTCTCTCAAGACCAAGTACATTATATTAGGGAGCCTTTGAAATTGTTTGAGATTTGCATTTCTAAGCTAGTTTTCCTATAAGGAGGGTATTTGGAATGTAGCATATGGTAGGTAGTATCAAGACCCCCAAAGATATCTCATGTCTTTGTCTCCAGAATCTGTGAATATGAGAAAAGTAACTTTGAGAAACCAAGAATAAGGACCTTGTTATAAAGATATCAAATCAGATTATCAAGTTGGGAACAATCTATCACCTAAGTCCTTCAAAGCAGAGGACCTTTTCCAACTCTAGTCAGAGACTTGGTAGCATGAGAAGTACTTGACTGGGCATTGCTCATTATGAAGATAGAGAAAGGGGACCATTATCCAATGAATGTTGGAGACCTCTAGAAGCTGGATAAAGGCAGCAAAACAGATTCTCCACTGGAGCCTTCAGAAATGTGAAGCCCATATCACACTTTTAATGTACAGAACTGTTATAAGTTTGCATTGTTGTAGCTCTATTTGTAGTAATTTGTTACAACAGCAATATAGAAATAATAACTTTCAGAAAATCTAGAGTCTCAATATCACTGTATAACATTTATGCTGCAGTGAATTCAGGATACAGCAGAGAAGGGAGAAATGTCTCATATATTTCTGTACCAGACACCAGACACTGTCCAATCACCTATCAGCTATAGAGTGGTGAAGGTGTGACAAAACAAAATAAGTAAATACTATAAAAATCAGTATGAATGAATAATCTACCACAGTAGAGAAAAACATGGGAGAATCTCACAAACATAATATTGAGCAGAATATTTGGGGCACAGAAAGGTGTGCCATGTATATCATTTATTTTACAAAAAGATTTTAAAAAGGCTTAATGATGCCAGAATACAGGACAGTCATCTTGGGTTTTATAACTGAAAGGAGACATGAAAGGAGCTTTTGGGCTGCTGTTCAGATTTACTCCTTTATTTGGATGCTGGTGGTATGGATGAGTCTATTGTGTGAAAATGCATCCTCTCCAAAGAGTAAATATTCAAACCTTGGGGAAGGATGTAACCCACTGAGCTCCAGTGATAAAACAGGCTGCTCATTGGAGCAACCTGGGAATGAATGGAGGAAGTTTCCTCATATGTCTTGGCAAGGAGTCCTTGCAAATCTTAGCGACGATCACTATGGTTAGGAAACCACAGGAAGTGGCTTTCAGAAAACAAACATATTAAGTGATACTTAAGGAAAAATGAATAATAGCTTAGAATGTAGAGCTCCAATACTAACTGCAAATTCATTTCCACCATGCTAATATACAAATTGTTGTATTATTGAAATTCCTTTGATTTAAAGAAACAATGTAATATGGAGTTTACTGCATAATGGAATAAAACAAGAACCAGACCTGCTTCACCCATGTTGATGTTACTTGGATAAATAAAGTACTAATATATTTATACACATTCATTTTTTCTTGATAACATATATTCTTGCTTTAACGATAACACACATATTTAGTAGTTTCCAATTCCCCATGTGGTGATAACTTATATTATCTACCTCTAGTTTCTGACTAAAATTTAGAGGGACAATATTATGAGAGTATGTATTGGCTCATGAGTATGTCGCTCAATGTTGCTGGGGCATGGCCATCCTGCTAAACTTTCTATCATCTGAAGTATGTTTGTATTACAATGTGTAATGTCTTTTCTATAACCTTACCTGTTTATTTCAGAAAAAAACTAACTCATTTTAGTAAGAAGAGTTTGGAATCTTTACTTTTATTTACCAATTAAGAGGAACAAAATTAAGCCAATATTGGGGAAGGAAAATTTGTAAAATACAAATATTTTAACTAACCATACTTTCATTAAGACCAGATACAGCTCATGAGAGGACAAAAAATATCAAGTACTATTGTGAGAGATGTTATGACAGTAATATATGGAGAATGCTATTGGAGGAAGTTATGGCATTCCAAGACATTTTTTTGGTAGACGTAAAACTGGATTTAATTTTGGAAGGTAAATAAAAGAGAGGTAGGATGTGTTTTGATAAATTATAGGTCATATGATAAATGAAGAAACTCCAATACATAATGACAAATTCTAAATTCTTGAGGTAATTGGGTGTAAATGAATGGAGAATGTTATCCATCATAAAAGGGATGGAAAGGAAACTGATGCAAGTGTGGCTTAGCTCATGTGCAAACATATTGTTCAATAATTTCACATGAAGACAAAGTTAACTAAAGAAAATATTAGTAAAGGAATCTTCTGTTCCAAATAATGTCAGCTATTTCATTAAATAAAATTTGACATTTTTACCATTTTACATATGCATTTTATTGGCATTAATGATATTTCATTTATTACATACACAATATAGTGCTACCATCATCCCCATACATTACAAAAAATTTTACTTACCCCAAACAGAATTTCTGTAATCATTAAGCAATAACACCACTTCTTGTCCCTCTCCTAGCTCTTGGAAACTTCTAATCTACTTTCTATCTCTGTAAATTTGCTTATTCTGGATAATTTGTATAAATGAAGTTATGAAATATTTGTCTTTGTGTACCTTGCTTATGTCACTCAGCATAATGCTTTCAAGGCTCACACAAATAGTAACATGTATCAGAACTCACTTCATTCTTTTTCACAGTTGAATAATACTGCACTGTATTTGCATACTACATTTTATCAATTCATCTGTGGATGAATACATGAATTGTTCACATTTTAGATATTGAGAATAATGCTAATATAAACATTGGCATATGTGTATCTGAGTGATTCCATGTTTCTAGTTTCTTTTGGTATATACTTAGGAGTTTGATTGCAGTGTCATATGTAATTCTATGATTAACTTTTTGGGGAACACAAATGGCTTTCCACTGCAGTAACACTATTTTATATTGTCATAATTAGTAAAGGTGGTTCCAATTACACAGCTTCTTCTCTGGAATTGATTGAATTATGTCCTCCCAAAAGATATATTGAAGTCCTTCTCCCCAGTACCTCAGGATATGGTGTTATTTGGAAATAAGGTCATTACATGTGGAATTCAGCAAGTTAATGTGAGGTCATATTGTAGAGAGTGAGATCTTCATCCAAAGGAATTGTGTTCATACAAGAAGAGGAAATTTGGACACAGAAAGCTAAAGCATAGAACATCATGTGGCATGTGGGGCAAAGAATGCCATGGAATTGTGGCAATCCATCAACATAAGCTACCAAGTCATGCAACAGACTCTTTCTCTATGGACTTCCAAGGAATCATGGCGCTGTTGACAACTTGCTTTCAGAAATCTAGGCTCCAGAAACATGAGTTAATAAATTTCTGTTGTTTTAAGCCACTCTATTGTACTACTCTCTAACAGCAAAATGAGAAGATGAAACTTGTCATATTCCCTTTATATTTAATAACAGCAATCTTTGTATGTGTGATATTATACCTCATTGTAGTTTGGATTGCATTTTTCTAAAGGCAATGATATTGAGCATCTTTTTAAAAATATTTTTAAATTTTTTAAAGATACAAAGATTATATAAATGTTATATAAAAAATATAGAGGATTCCCACATGCCCACTCCCTACTCCTCCCAAAATTTCCCACATTAACAACACCCTTCATTAGTGCGGTACATTTGTTACAATTGATGAACACATTTTAGAGCATTGCCACTAAACTTGGTTTATGGTTTACATTATAGTTTAAACCCTCTCCCGCACAATTTTTAAGTTATGACAAGAAATACAATGGCCTGTATCTGTCATTGCAACATCATTCAGGACAGTTTCAATGCCCCAAAAATGTCCCCATATTACACCTATTTTTCCCTCTCCTTCCCTTTTGAACCTCAGGTGGCCACTGCCTCTACATCAATGATAAAAGTTCTTCCATTGCTAGAGTAACAATAAGTCTACAGTAGAATAACAGTAAGTCTATTCTAGTCCATCCTTTATTCTCCAATCCTGGCGATTCTGGATGGTGATGCCCACTCCTCCTCTAATTGAGATGGAGCTTAGAGCTCATGGGGCAGAGTGATTGGACTATCTTGCTTGCAGTTGTAGATTCTCTCTGATCCTTGGGATTGTCATTGTCCATAATCATCTCCTTGTTAGTTGTTGTGGGTGAGTTCGATGAACTGGAGAACAGGTGTTGCAAATCTGTTGAGATTTAGGGCCTGACTGACACACGGAAAGCCCAAAGATTTAAGTCTCTTGGACATAAACCTATCAACTCTAGTACTAACTATAGATTCAAATAGAAGGGGAAGAAGAGCCATGCAGAGGGAAACCACAACTGAGTCCAACTCTGTCACACTGGGGACCATAAATTCCAATGTAGGGCCTACAAGCTGGGCACCAAACTCATTAGCTGTCAGCCCTGCCTATAGTGTCTGGATGTCTCTAAAGCCCTCAGGAGCCCTGTTATTTGAGGCAATATTGACATTGGCAGTCAATGAGTTCCTTCTGAGATGTGTACAAGCATAACCTCTGGAATGACCTCTGGAGTCAATCTGAAGTCTCTTAGGCATTTAAACTCATTTGTTTTTACCCTTTTCCCCTTTTGGTTGAGGTCTTTTTACAGTTGTATTGCTACTTTTTAAAGTTGACTCTTTGTATATCTTCTTTAAAATATGTATGTTCAAGTTGCTTGCCTTTTTAATTAATTGTTTTTATTAATTTGCCAATTGTGGGAGTTCTGTATATACAAATATACTTGATCTAAAGCCTTTATCAATTATTTTCTCTCATTATGGTGTCATTTTTTTCACTTTCTTGATAATGTCCCTTGATGCATATTTTTATGTTTGTTTTTTTT
>JAQZBX010020469.1:0-18812 GCA_029593785.1 Cabassous unicinctus
TATATATATATATATATACGCCCTCTTTGCAGAATCAAAAACAAAGCAGAAAACCCTAATGTGGCAGTTTGAAATTATTTATGAATTCCAAAAAGAGATATTTATTATTTTTGTAAACTGATCTGTTCCTCTGGGCATGATACCCTTTGATTGATTTAAATTCATAGGCTTTATGTTTACTTGATTAAATCAAGATTAGGGCTTTGATTCTGCCATGTCATTAGGGCATGCAGGGTTGAGCCCCCACCCCTTTGGTAGGCTATATAAATGGACAGTCAATCAAGGATAACACAGAAAGAGATATACAGAAGAATGGAGAGAGCTCCACAGGCATGGAAAAGGGGTGAACTTTGATCCTGCAGCCCCAGGAAGAGAGATAAGCCATTCACCTGATAGTCTACAGCTAACCTTGTGGAGAGAACAGAGCAGCTGAGCCTGGAAAGAAACAAGCCGTCCAGCCTAAAGCTGAGATTGGAAGAAGCTGGGCCCAAGGAACCTTAAGAGGAAGAGGAAGGCTGAACCCTCACAGACAAAACCCGCCATCTTGCTTCAACACGTGGCAATAGACATTTGGTGAGCAATTACCTCTTATGGTACCTTGAGTTGGACTCTTTAGGGACTTGTAAGATTTTACCCCAAATAAATACCCTTTGTAAAAGCCAACAGATTTCTGGTACTTTGCATCAGAACCCCTTTGGCTGACTAAAACACCTACTGATCACTCAAGGATCATATTCTTTTTGTTTATTGCTTGTAAAGATGTATTTGAACAGCTTATTTCAAGTCAGAATTCTATTTCATTCCCTCATCAAAGCTACCAGTTACAGGTCTCTGTGTATTGTATATGTGTTTGATTATTGTTGACTTTTGCTTTAATGAAACAAAGAAATAACCATATTTGCCCCAATCTTCAGTGAGTGAATTACTTGCACGTGCTCTAATTAATTAAGCTAATTAATTAGAAGACCTACCATATATGCTTCTGTTTTATTCTTCTATGGTGTACTTCACAACCTAAGTATAAACACCCTTGGAATCCATCTGAGCCCAGCAATTCAGGCATCTACTTCAGATCCTTCATAGATGACAGTCAAGGCACAACTTATTTACCAACTTATTTAGTTCCCTAGGCTGCTCAAAGCAGATACTACGAAATGTGTTGTCTTTAAAAAAAAAAAAAGGGAATTTATTAGCATACAAGCTTTCAGTTTTGAGGCTATGAAAAATTCCATATCAAAGCCTAATCAAGACAATTATTTTTTCCAGAAGACTGGCTGCTGGCAATCCTGGCCTCCTCTGCCACATTTCAAGTCACATGGTGGCATCTGCTGGCATGTCCCTTCTTTTCCAGGTTTCCTTGCTTTCAGCTTTTATAGTTTTCTCTTCTTTTGTCTGAATTTCAATCTTTTTACAAAGGACTCCAGTAATAGGATGAAGTCCCATCCATAATGAAGTGGGTTACACCTTAACTGAAGTAGTCTTATCCAAAGATCAAACTTAAAATTGGTCCACACCCACAGGAATGGATTAGATTTAAGAGCACGTTTCCAGGGGTACTTACAGCTTCAAACCACCACACCAAACCAAATCTGCAAAATCAAAACCAAACTCTATAGTATGGTACACAAGTCCCCAGATGGGCCTTGCCTTACTTCTCTAACTTCATCTCCAATGGTCTTCCTACATTTTAGACTTGTCCAGAAACTGTTAAAACATGTTCCCTCACTCAGTGCCACTTCACATGCTATTTCCTTTCTCTGGCATGTCCTCCTGGCTATTTTTGACCTACTGGTAAAATCAGGATCATTCCTTATAAAATCAACTTGGTGGCTCATCAAATTTTCTGATTCATATTTAGTGTAGTATTGTGGAAAGAATACTGAAATAAGGGTCTATACAAAGTTGTGTATCCAAGCAATCTGTGCTTTCATTTATTAATCTATACAATGGAAGAAAACCAAGACATGAGTTCTCAGATCTCTTTCTGCTCAAAATCTGTTTAATTTCTTTAAGCCATTTATTCATTCATACATTCGTCCATAAAGATCATGTGCAGTAATTTAGTTTCAAATAATTAAGAAAATCACTTCCTAGTATTTCTCCAACGCCAACTTTCACCTTCCTCTTTGCATCTGCAAAGTTGCTAATGTTGCACAAGGCCTTTTCCTGAGAGCACCTTCTTCATTTAAACGGAGATTACCAGGTGTTCAACAGGGTTGTTAAAATCATTTGTGCCTAATTGGAACATTCTCCCTGATGCAATCAGAAGAAATGAAAGGACATTGAAAATAGGAAGAAATTGAATGTGTGCAGCTGTCAAATAATGTATTGTTGGCATAAAATACTCACTTATTCATAGGGTCCTCTAGAGCTACAGTCAATCAGTGAAGGAGATCTCCCTTAGTCATGTCTTGATAATAAAAAATCTAAATGATCAAGTGAGAAGCTATTTAGTTGTGACTTTAGATGAGTTTTCAAAACACCAATTTTATTTGTTTCATAGAAGGACATCTGACCATTGCATGATAGTAATGGAGCTTTTCTATATCTTCCAGTAGCCTTTAGAAATTTCATTTATGAAAGCAAAAGATGACATCTTTATGTTGCCATAGAAACTTATAGAAAATTTTCTTTTTTCCTCAAATTTATATGCTTTTCTTTTCTATATATATTGGCACCTGAAAGGAGACATGTTTCCTGAAAATCTCCAACAATTTGCAAGAAAACTGTTTAAAGTCAGCTGGCACCTAAGTTCCAAGAGCTGTCTGTGTGGCTTTCCCTCACAGAGATTTCCCTGTTGGAACTGGTATTATGGTTTTTGAAGGCTAGGCTGGAATTCAGGGACAACCAATTACAATTTTCAAGGATACAACAGTACCTTTGACAACCAATAAGTGGAAGCCAAAAGGACAGGTTGGAGCCCAGGGAAAGTAACACAGATGCTTCTGGGGTCATGGAGGTGATCATCTGACTTCTCCTGATTTTATTTGGTCATGGTATTTTACTGTAATACTCTGCTCTTTCTAGGACAGGCCAGAAAACTGAGAAACCCAAGCCAAAGATCTCTCTCTGAATCTAAGTTTTTATACCTTACACATGAAGAACCACTTCTACCTCCTTGGGTTTTGTCATGTTGTGTCTCAGAATTGACTGTGTTAGGACACAGTTCAGAACCTGGAATATGCTTCCCAATTTTCATCTCTCTGAGGATGATATAGGTAGTGTGTTATACAGCAGAATGAGAAAGAGCTTTGTGAAAAGAAAAGTTAGGGTTTTAAAATGTGCTTTTCTATATACCAGTTGTATAATTAGGAGTAAGCTGATTTCTCTGAACTTCTTTTGTTCACTTTGCAAAGTTGTTATAAGGATTTATTATTTCATATTTTGCATGACAGACACCTCACTTCCTTGTTGGCAGAGTCCTGATTTTGTTCAAGTGACAAGGTACAATGCTTTGGGATGAAGAATGATTGACTTAAGACTAAGCATGTAACCCATTCTGCTAATGAAATGTGAGTCTACTGATAAGCTTCTGGAAGAGGTTTTACTCCTTGATCAAGGCTGAGAATATTATCTGGGAGCAACGTGCCTTCCTGTCAATCTGTTATGAAAAGGCATGAACCAGAGAGGGGCAGCAGCCACATTGGGGACATGAGGCAACCAGGCTATGAACAAAGAGTTGGCTTTCTCTGGATGGTCAAGTAGAAAGAGGGCAAGAGGCTAGTTCCTGATGCCATTGTTCAGTTGCTAAGCCTGTCCTGGGAGTGCCAGCTATAAAGCTTTAATTAAGGACTTTAAGTGACACAACTAGTTTGCTGCTCCTTGCTGGCAAGTGTACTTGTGCTAAGGCACCCACCATTCCAGGTCTTTAACTCATTCCCTCGGCCCAGCGGTGGCCTCTATAGCCATTCTGGAGCCCGAAGCTCTTAGGACAAAAGAGACACCTCAGCCCTTTTTCAAGTGTTTTGAGTCAGGCTACTCTGTTGAGTTCTCTTCTTCTTTTCAGACTTCGAAGGGCTGCTTCTATCTACCTTCCTTCTCTGATAAGTGGTTATTCAAATTCAAGGGAAAGCCTGTGTTGAATTTAATTAAATCACAAATCAAAATGTATCCCAAACAAAGCCTTCATAGCCACAAGGTGATTTTTCAAAACCCCTTATATCTCTTCATCTAATTATTAAATTAGGTAATATCAGTCAATCTCAAACACAGATGGTGATATAAAAGCAACAAATTCCATCTGGACCAACCAGATGGGCAAATGGGATTAAAGTTGTACAGATGGAAATTATAAGATTTAGAGAAAAAAAAAAATCCTTGTGTTTTACTTTTTTTCTTTTTAAACAACAGCACCAGCCAAGGTTCATATCTGTCTTCTAATACAGGAGCATGGCAGTGAGGAGACCTAGCTCCTGTCACTATAATTGTTGCTAATTATAGAATTGTAAAAATTAAAATTTTCTGTTATAAAAATACACATATAAATTTAGGGATATAAAATCTATGTATGTTAGGGGTATATATATTTATTTTATTTTAGGGATATAAATATCTGTGTAAATTAGAGGTGCAGAAATCTATAAAAGTTGGAAGTATAGTTATAAAAGTTAAGGGCATCAATATCTAAAGAAAGTTTAGTGGTGTAGATCTCTATATAATTTTAGGATGTTAATAACTATGTAAGTTTGGGGCATCAATACTTATATAAGTTTTTTGGGGAATGGATTCTACATAAGTTATAGGAGTAGATAGCTATTCAAATTAGAGGTACAGATATCTACATATATTTAAGGGTGTGGTAATATAGTTAACTAAAAAGAATAAATGTCTATATATGTTGAGGGGCATAAATAACAATATAAGTAAGAGGTATATATATTTATATACATATAGATTTCTTGTATATTTAGAGGCATAGATATCTATATAAGTTTATATGTGTATATATATATTTTAGAAGCATAGTTATCTATATTAATTTAGGGATATAAATATCTATATATGTTTGAGTGTTGCTGTCTATTCAAGTTAGCAGTACAGATATCTCTGTAAGTACAGAGGTGTAGATATAATTTTAAATTAGAAATGTAGATATCTATTTAAGTCTACTGGTATAGATAGCATTTAAGTTAAAGAAATATATATCTGTATAAGTTTAGGTCAGTGGATAGTTATACATTAGGAGTATAGATATTTATATAATTTTGGAGTGGAGATATCTCTGTAAATATAGAGTGCATAGATATCTATATGAGTAAGAGGCATTGACATCTCTATCTCTATAAGTTTAGGGTACAGATATCTATTTAAATTAGATGTGCAGATAGATATTTACTCTAAGTGTGTAGATATCTATATATCTGTTCTTCCATCTGTATAAATCAGGAATCACATCTTTGAGGGCTGACTGAAAGATGTAGTAGTTATTTTGATTTTTAGTCTTTAACTGTAAGTGTAACAGAAGCACTTATAAACCTGACAGACTTTCCTATGTGCCATATACTAGTTTTCATTCTTAGAAACTCAGCAAGGACATATCTTACCAGCACAAACCCAATTCAGTGATAGATTTTATCAGTCACTATGAACTTTGTAGTTAAAGAAAGCTAGAGTCATACTCTCTTTCTGCATTTTGAAGTATGTAAATTGATTTACTAATCAATGAAATTAAAAAAATGACTGGTGGATTGTAAGAATATATGGCCAACTTCATCACATGTGCATTTCTCTCACTGACCCTTAAATTGATTGAGAAATGTGTCAGAAGAGTCCTGGATGGAATTGGTCATGCTATGAGATTCTCTGGAGAAAGGCAGATTTTAAAGATGGAGACACCTGGGTGAGTCTATCACCTATACAGACCAGGAGAAATAATGCATTCCCAATAAGGAGGAACTAATAGAATTTCCTTCAGCTCTCAGGAGGCAGTGGGCTAAAATGGGAAGAAGAATAAGTTAAAAGTCCAGAGCTAGGGGAGCAGATGTAGCTCAGTGGTTGAGCACCTGCTTCCCATGTATGAGGTCCCAGGTCCAATCCTAGTACCTCCTCCTCAAAAAAAAAGAAAGAAAGTCTACAGCCAAAAAAAGGCATTCTTACCACGTACTCAAACTCTATTATCTGAGGTAGTGTCCTAACTTTAATTTTCCTCATCTATTAAAGTGATGATAAAATTGTAACTAACTTAAGTGAGTTAGAACTCTACTAGACTTCTGTTAGAAACTTAAATAAATTGATATCACAACTGCAGGAAGCAGTCTTTAGCCAGACCTTGGGTAGATTGGTCTTGAAGTGGAATAAGGAAGGGAAAGCATGAATAGAGACTATCTCAGTGCCATCACTGCAAATGCAGTGTCATGTTTCCTTTTTACAATAATATAAGAGAGTTGATATTCATTTACTCATTTTGCAAATAAGAAACTAAGAGCCACAGAGTCTAAGTAATGAATCCTAGAATAGAGTGAATAATTGGAAAGAGAGATAAGAAAGGCCAGACGATCTGCCTGCAATTCCTAAGTTTCATTTATAGTTCCCAATCTGCTCAGTAATGCATTTGCCCCTATGGAAAAACGTTCAACTATTTTCTTGGATACCTTAGCTCATTCTTTCCTTAATGAGTATCCCTTTATGGCACCAACTTCTCTCACCAATGCTCTTACACATCAAGCTGGTCTTTTCCAAACCTGTCTTCTCATGCTATTTCTTTCCGTTTACTAAATATGTGGCTCTGTAGGCCTTCTGAAGAGATTCAAGAAACCTATTATTCTCAGATTTATAAATGCAAACATTACTCTGTGGCCTACTAAAACACGCCGTCACCTTCCTACAGTTCTGCCCACTTGCCCATGTTATGATGTCCTACAGTAAGCCATATTTTCAAGGCATCAATACCATATTTCATAAAGTTATTCTTAAAGCTATACCATAAGTTATGGGCCTAATGTAGTTCATCGGGTACTTATATTAAGTGTAAGAATGGCAAGGTAATTTTTTTGTCTCATCAGTTAGAGATAAAATACATTTTAACCAAAATAACTGATTTGTGTAAAGCCTCAAATATTATGAAACTCGATCCTCTCTTTTTCACTTCCAACCGTAATTTTGGCCCTCAGTCTTTCTCATTTAAATTATCATAATAGATCTCTATCTGGTTTTGTAGTTTTCATTTTTGCCCCCTCCCCCACTCACACTCCCTTCTAACTATTATCTACATAGCTTTATATGTACGATATTTTTGAGAGGTAAATAATATTTGAGTCCCTCGTGCTATTCTTGAACACTTTCTGATTCCCTATGAGGTAACATTGGCATTATATAAAAAACCTTGACAAAGCTTACCTCATGAGCTACTTCTTACTCTGCCCAAAACATATTTTACTCTCAGGTAGCCATGTTTATCCATTCCCATCACTCTTAAGTCTTCTTGAATTTCTACAAGCTTAACTCATTGAATTTGAACAATTCTCCTTGAGTAGCTATAATTACCTTAAGAACAAGGACTCTAACCTAGTCATCTTTTTATGTCCATTTAGATGAGTGCCTAGCAAAAATAAAATTGATTAATAAATGAATAGATGAATGAATGAATTTAACTATTTATAGCACACATATCAAAGTGCTGCCCCCACTGAGAAGCCCTTTCAAAAATGCAACATACCAAGCTGCATAGAGTAGATAGTATGTTTTTCCTACCATAGACACCCTAATTATTAATAATGAAGTATATAACCACTGTTTATTCACCAGGCCTCCATTCTTCAATATTGTCATTGTTATAGTTTATTGTTTTGTATTATACTTTCTGTTTAGTAAGAGCCTTAGAATCATGAAGAGACATTATTTTATATTATACACTGTTACTGACATATAGATCATTAATGTCACATGTAGTTGCTGGGGAAGTCACAGACACACCTAACAGTACCCCAGAAACTGTGAACAAAGACCCCCAGTTGCTTATCAGGGCAAGAAATCTCAGTGGCAGCACCCCCTTCCCCTGGGTGGTATAAACACCCCATTCTAGGGCAGCACAGTTTTGTTTCTCGTCTCCGACACTAAGTGGGGCATGTGGAGCTGCCAGTTACTGACCCTGACCTGAGCATTTTGGCCTCCCCAAGAGACCAGCTGTGATGAGAGCTCTTCCCCTGCACTTTTGGACCCTTTTTGTTACGTAAGTAATAAAGTGGTCATTTGCCGAAAGCCTCTGTTGTACCTGAACCTGTGTTCCCATGACACACCATATAGCAACTCTCTCCACAGAAAATTTGTGAAGGAATCTTCCAGTGAGGAGATATGATAGAATGAACCAAAATCAGACACCTCAATTACCAAGGGCCAGTGATCATAGATGAATGTGTATCGAGGTTATATTTTAAGAAACTCACTTTAGAATTAAATCCTGCCAATTTTCAAAAGCATAGTACAAAGTAATTACAATATCAGGACCCAAATACTTGAGAATAAGTACAACTAATTTGAACTGTGCATTTATGCACACATAGAAATATAATTGAACCATTCACTGCATGACTACACAGGGAAAAAAATCTATGAATGTTTGTTACCTATTCTTGAAACAAGTTGTTCTAAGACACTGCTACGTACAAGAAATTTTAGGGCATTCATATCTATCTTGTTTTACTACTCCTTGAAAAAGCACTGAATTGAAAGTACCAATTTAAATATAGCTTCAAGAGGTCTGGGTTATTTCCATCTTGGTCATTGCTATATCCCCAAAGATATACTGCAGGAAATGGAAGACACCCAAGAAACAGTTATTGAATAAATTTATGGATAAATAAATGGAAGGATAAAGGCATTAAACAGCTAAATTTTTAATAAACTCAACAACATCGTGTCTGTTGGATTGATGGATTAGAATCCAGTGGCGTTCTATTCTGTTTGCCTTCACCAGTTAACTTCAACGAGTATAATGGCATGGGATAGTTAAAAGTGGATGGGGCAAAGAAAAAGAGTTGGAAGAGATCCCCGCCCCCTGAGGCACATGGAATCTCTCTCAAATATAAATCCTCATCAGAAGATGGAGAATAATGGAGAGCTGAAAGCAACTCATCAGAGGAATTTCTGCTTTCAGCAGCAAAAGCCTGAAGGTAAGGAGTGAAAGCTGAAGCAAACACCCCATGAATTCCAGGACTTGGATCACTATAGACTGAATGTGGAGTAGGATGGCAAAGATCGACACCTACAAGATGTTCAGGACTTCAAAGAAGCTATGGCATCTTCCATATGCCTTCCAAACACTGCAAGAGGGGAAATAGGCTTTAAGAGATCACCAGAGGCACAGAATGTGGTGGGTGAGACTGGAAAGCAAAGAGAAAACACTGGCAACTTAAAAACATGGTAGCCTGATATATGGCAGACAATCACAGATCTGAAATTTGGCAGCTTGGTTGTGAAGGACAGGCAGATCTCCCAAAATTTGCCAGTGCTCAAGTCCCAGAACTCAATGATGATAAAGTCTTTATCTTGTCCTCAACACATTGGATTGAGGGTGAAGTATTTTGAACCACAGGTGCCACACACAGCAGATCCAGTGTAACCGCAGGTCAGGTGGATTCAGTTCCCACTCCATGGCCCTGTAAGAAAAAGTGGCCTACCTGTTTTTGCAGGAGTAAATATTGCTTTAGTTTCTGCTGATGTTTCTATATATATAGGATAAAATCAAAACATAAAACCCAAGAAAATGTAAAAGTGTGTCCTATGGATAAAAGAGAAAGCAATCAATGGATGCAGTCCCAGAAATGGCCCAGATGTTAGACTTATTACAAAGGATTCTAAAATAATGATGAAGAAAATGATAATGTATCTAATAGAAAATGTGGGACAAATCCATGAAGAAATGAGATATTTCAGTACAAACATGAAAACTTTAGAAAGAAACCAAATTAAAATGTTAGAAATAAAAATATTATATAATCAGTCAAAGATCTATTGATGAGCTAATTAGTAGACTGAAAACAGAAGAGGGAAGCAACAATGACCTTGAAGATAAATCAAAATATAACAACCTAATTGAAAAAGAAAGAACAAATGTTGGAAGAAAAATGGAACAAAAAATGTGAGATCTGTGATTCAATATAAAAAAATTTAAATGTGTATATAATTGAAAGAGAAGAGGGAGAAGAGAAAGAGTGAGGCAGAAATAAAATTTGAAGAGAAAATAGTGAACTTTCCAAATTGATGAAAAAATCAGCCCACAGATTCCAGAATCATAATCAACCCCAAGAAAGATAAATGCAAAAGAAAACCTTGCATAGCCACATTATAATGAGTATTCTATAAAGCAAAGGTAAAGAGCAGATATTAAAATTTGCCAGAAACAAAAAGACACATTGCTTACAAGAAGACAATAATATGACAATTGGTTTCTCACATAAATAAAAGAAGACAGAAGATAATGGAATGGAATATTTAAAGTAATAAATAAGAAGGAGAAAAAATGGTAAAAATATAATTTTACACCTGGCTAAATGTTCTTCAAAATTGAAGGTAAAGTAAGAAACATTCTTACATTATCAATATCTGAGATATTTTTATCACCAGATTTGCAGTACAAAGAATGTTTCAGAATGAAATAAAATGATACTGAAAAGAAACCCAGATACTCAAGAAGCAATGAAGTACACCATAAACAATAAATATTTTGGTAAATGTAAAATACTCTTTCAAAAGTGTTTCTTTTTCTATTTTCAAAAAAACTGTAGGTTGATTAAAGCAAAAATCATATTGCAAATATGTGATGTTAATAGCATATGTAGAAATAAAATATAATACAATAAAAGAGAAAGTATCAAAGGGAATGAGCAAAGTTATACTCTTGTAAGTTCTTACACTGTTCAAGAGATAGTGTATTATTTGAAGACATAAATCCATTAACTTGAAGATTAATGTCATCATCCTAGGGTAACAAATTAAAAACACAACAGATAAAAAAATCTCAAAGGAAAATACATAAATGGAATACTAAATATATGTATTTCAACCCAAACAAGGCAAGAAGAGAGGTATAAGAAAACAGAAAAAAAAATGGGGAAAATATAAAACAAACACCAATATGGAAGCCTTAAATACAATCATTTCACTTAGAATATTAAACATAATTGGATTAGACACTTAAAAGGTGGAGTGTCTCATTTAGGTTAAAAAGAACCAAAAAGAGTAGAAAACAAAACAAACAAAAACACAAGAGAGAATTATTGTATCTTTAATGAGAAAAATAATCTTACACAAAAGACAGAAACATATTGGAGGAATATGTATGGAAAAAAGTTCTTCCATGCAAACAATTAGTATAAGAATATGACATGACTTTATTAATAATAGTAAAAGAATACTTCAAAACAAGGTTATTATCAAAGATAAAAATAGTGATACTTCATAATGTTTAAAAGATCAATTATTCAAAAAGTCATAATGATAACAAATATGTTTGCAAAATGAATGAAACACCAGGGCCAGGGATTGAACCAAGTAATTGCTCAACCACTGAGCCACTTAGGTTCCACTGAGTTGGTTTTTTCATTTGTTGCTGTTTGTTTGTTTGTTTGTTTAGGAGGCACCAGGGGCTGAACCCAGGACTTCCCATGTGGAAAGCAGGCACTCAACCACTTGAGCTACATCCACTCCGAAACAAAACGATGTAACAACTTAAGGAAGAAAGTAACCAGAACACAGTCATACCTAGAAATTTTAACACTACTTTCTCAGTTATAAATAAAGCAGGTAGATAAACCCCAGTAAAAATACAGACAATTTGAATCACAATATCAACAAGTTTATCCTGTATTATTTAGAGAATCTTAGAATGAGGACTGCATATTACTGTCAAGTACACATGGAGTGTTTGCCACGATTGACATAAAACAAGAATGAATAATTAGCAAGGAATTGAAATTATAGAGAATATTATCTCTCATCACATCAATATTACTTTAGTAGTAGTAAAACAGAAGATAAAAAAATTGCAAATAGTTGGAAAATAAGTTTCTGAGTAACTCATGTAAAAATAATTCATAAAGAAAATTAGAAGATCTTTTGAACTGAGGAACAATGCAAACATAAATTATGACAATTTGTGGGATGTAGTGAAAGTAGGGCTTAGGGGATGTCTATATCTTTAAATATTATATTGGAAAAGAAAAAAAGTATAAAATTAATTATCTAACCTTCCAACTTCAGAATCCAGGAAAATAAGAAGTACATGTTAAACATGAAATTAATAGAGGAAAGGAAATAATGAAAACAAAGGTGTAAATCAATGAACAATAAAGAAAACCAATAAAGTGAATATTTGATTCTTTGACAAGATCAATACAATGGATATAACCTATAATATTTATCAAGGAAAAATACATTACATGTAAATTACCAACATTAGGAATTCGAAAACAGGGACTATTGTTAACAAATATTACATTACTAAAATGAAGCAAAGGTATAATATAACAAATTTTTGCCGATAAGACAATTCATATCAAATGGACAAATTCCTAAAACAATCACAAACTACAAAAACTGACACAAGAAACAGAAAAACCTAAGAATCCATTAAGGAATTGGGTTTGTAACCAAAAATTTTCTTGAATCAAACTTCATGTCCAAATAGCTTCACTGGTGAATTCTGCCTAAGCTTGAGGATGAAGCTTACAATCTTACATAAAGGTTTTCAGAATATAAGAGAGAAGGAAACACTTCTCAACTTGCTCAAGCATATTATAGTTTGACCAGCATTAAAAATAACCTTCCTGGTACACAGTCATAAAACAAAACAAAAATATAGTAAGCACACAATCATGCACATTTGTGCCATCGTTCTAACATAAAAAATAGATATTTATTTGAAATTACATGTTCTGTTGTATTTACTTTTTGTTATATAAATATAATAAAATTTAAACAAAATTTAAACAAAATAATACGAGCATCAGTTAACATTGGCAAACTATAGTAATGAATAGTAGGACAATTAAACAAATAAATTGTAAGAAAAATATAACAATGTTTTTATAATATTCTTTTTGTCTTCTAGAACAGCAATTTAATTCCATTTTAACTTTTCATTATATATTTACAATTTTAAGGCTATGTTATTTTATATTCTTAAGCTGCATAAATGTAAGATTTTTAAAAGGAATATAAATATAATAATACTGATTAAATAAATACTACCTATGTTTTTTAAATTATGAAACTTTTTTCTGTCCAATGACACAGTAGAATATTTTTATTCAATCTGTTTCCTTTCCTAATAATGTTTGCCTAAATTTCCAGCAGAATTTAGGAAATTTTTGTTTTCTTTTACGTGATGATAAAATGGAATACTGTCAAATGGAAAACATGCAGTTCAGCTCTGAGAATCCCACATTGCATTCTCCTGTTGTCATTCCAAAATGATGGCACGAAGCTAAATACTCTCTCAACAGAAGCATTTGCACATGGAATATTTTGGATTTTATTTAATAACAACAGCAGGTATTAGGCTTCTAGGAGTTAGTTTCCAGGTATCCAAATATGCCCACTCACTTTGTATCTACAGCCTTGCTTTGGTACACTAGTTATTTGCAAATCATGTTCCTTGCATAATAAATACACTCTTCATATAAACTCTCCATGTATAAAATGTCAATCATTTTAAACGCTCTGAAGTGCATTTAATGCCATTATAATTTTAATATCTTTTTTTTTTTGGATAAAATGTTTTCTTAGTTAAAATGTTTGAGCTTGTGAAATCAATGTTTGATTCGGAACTTTCAATTTTAGTAAAACAATTTAGGAAGTCCTATTTTACCTGGCTGCCTTTTTCTAGTGACGATTTTAAGTACTGAAGAAGTCTTGTTTATAGAAATGAGTCATTTTCCCCTCTTTTTCCTGCTATTTTCACTGTAGCATACAAATAACATAAAACAATTCAGGTGCAGTCAAGTTCATGCATATGTTTAAGGTCCTCATGATCTCCTCAAAGAATTCAGTTTTGCAGATATGGCATATAATTCTCTGTTTTACTATAATATTTTCCTCCAATCTCTCCTTCAACATATTTCTAAATTAGAGAAGGGCATTCTTCCTGTTTGACACATTGAAAATATGATTTTAATACAGGCCAACATTTTAACATTTTTTCCTTTGGCCAAAAACAACGAAAGCCATCTCCAAGGCATATGCTAAGGAGGTTATCTTTTTCCTCTTCTATAAAGTCGAAAATCTCCTTACCTGTGTCTGCATGTTTTAAAGACACTGAAAAATGACCAATAACAATGTGCTTTCTGCATATTGTTCAGTATGCTCAGATTTGGTTATTTACTGCCCTAATACAGTTATATGTGTCCTTTCATCTTTCATTAAATAACAGTTATTTAGCTTCTTTTTATTGTGATGTCTGGGGTGATATCATAATTGTTCTTATTTTAATTATCTGAATTCTTAGAAAACACAGTCATAATACTCAAAATATTAAGAACTGAACTGAGACCCTCTCAAAACAAAGCTCACCAGTCATACCACAATATCAAAGACAGATTATTCATGCTAACACTTGTAACATACTTAAATTGCCTCACTCAGAATAAAGCAACAATGCATGGTACGAAATTGTGAGGTAGGATTATGGTTGCCTACATCAGCATTTGATAAAACAAACAAACAAACAAAAGGAACAAAAACAGCAATGGGACCTGTGGAAGGCAGAAACTCTCTTCCGTATCATTTTGAAACTAGAAGAAATGAACTCTCAGCTACTATATATATATAGAACATAAATTATAAAGCACATTCAGCTGGTGTATATATGCCAGCTGAATGTGCTTTATAATTTCCTCCAAACTTTTGCATTCATGAATAACATGAAGATCTTTCTGAATTCAAAATGTGACAGTCTCAGATAAATGAGCTATACTTGGTCATCTTACAAGTCTACCAATGGTACTAAAATGAGCAACATATTTTTTAAAATTTATATTAATGTGGTATTTTATATTGATTTTTTTCGTGTTGAACCACATGGTAAATCTCACATGGTTACAGTGTATAATTCTTTTAATATGCTGTTGGATTCAATGGACTAGTATTTTATTGAAAGATTTTGCATCTATGTTAATAAAGGAAAGTGGTCTGTTGTTTCTTTTTCTTGTGATGTCTTTATCTGACTTTGGTACTGGGTGATGTTGGCCTAATAGAACGAATTAGGAATTGTTCCCTCTCCTTTATTTTTACAAAAAAGTCTGAGCAAGATTAGTGTTAACTGTCCTTTGAATGTTTGGTAGAATTCACCAGTTAATTCCTTGTCTTTGTTGGGAGGTTTCTGGTTACAGATTCTATCTCTTTACTTGCCTGGGTCTGTTGGGATCTTCTGTTTCTTCTTGAGTCTGTTAGGTAAGTTGTGTGTTTCTAAGAATTTGCCCATTTTTGTCTAGATTGCATCATTTGTAGGTATACACTTTTCCATAGCATTCTCTTATAATGTTTTTAATTCCTTCAAGACCAGTAATAATCTCAGTTATTTATATATTCTCTCTTTTATTCATCATCAATCTAGCTACAGGTTTGACAATTTTTTTATCTTTTCTAAGAACCAACTTTTGACTTCATTATTTCTCTCAATTATTTTTCTATTCCTTATGTCATTCATATCTATTCTAATCATTACTACTTCTTTCTTTCTACTAACTTTAGGTTTAATTTATTGTGATTTTTCTATTTCCTCCAGATCAAGTTAGGTTACTGATTTGAGCTCTTTCTTATTAGCTATAAATTTCCAGCTGAGCACTGCCTTCAATGATTGCCATTAGTTTTGGGTATGTTTTAATTTTCATTATCCTCAAGACATTTCCTGATTTCCTTTGTGATTTCTTCTTTAATCCTTTGATTGTTTAGGAATGTATTGATTAATTTCCATATATTTGTGATCTTTTCAGCTTTCCTTATATAATTATTTATAGTTTCATTCCATTTTGGAAGCATAATATGTTTTGTATAATTTCAGTCTTTATTACTATATTATATAAATATATTGAGACCTTTTGTGGCCTAATATATGGTCTGTCTTGGAGAATGATATGTGTGCACTTGAGAAAAATTTATATTCTACTGTTGTAGCATGTAGTGTTCTGTATACATATACATGTATTTCTAATTCATTTGCCTTCCCTTTGAAGTCAGAAAGGATACAAAGATGACCACTTTCACCTCTGCTGTTCAACAGTGTACTAGAAGTCCTTCCCAGACAAATTAGGCAATAAAAATACATCTAAATTGAAAAAGAAGTAAAACTATCTCTATTCACTTATAACATGATTCTTTATATAGAAAAATACCAAAAGGTCTACCAAAAAAACCTTTTAGCATGAATTTTAAAAAATCAGCAAATTTGCTTGCTACAAGATTGACATCCCAAAATCAGTTGTCTTCTCTTCTGAAAGAATATTCTGAAGCACAATTAAAAAAAAAAAATCTATTCACAATAGCTCTAAAAGAATAAAACAAGTTGGAAGAAATTAACCAAAATGGTGAAGGACTTGTAAACCAAAATTGACAAAGCACAACTGAAAGAAATTAAAGAAGATATAAACAAATGACAAGGCAACTCTTGTTCATGGATAGAAAGACTTAATATTTTAGGAGGTCACTGATACCCAGAGGAATCTGCTAATTCAATATAATACAAGTCAAAACCCCAGCAGTTTTTTTGCAGCAATAGAAAAGCTAATCTTCAAATTCATATGGAATGGCAAGGGGCCCTAAATAGCTGAATCAGTATTGAAAAACAACAAACTTGGAAGTCTCACAATTTCTGACTTCAACATTCACTTCAAAGCCACAGTAATCTTAACAGTGTGCTATTGGCATGAAGATATTGAAGACACCATGTTGAGTAAAACAAGCCAGACAGAGAAGGACAAATATTGCATCATCTCCCTAAATACCTAAAATAAGCAAATAACATCGAGACAAACAGTAGATTGCAAGTTACCAGCAGAGACTAGCCAGAGGGAAAGGAAGGTGGAGTTATTGCTTAATGGGTTCACAGTTTCACTTTGAGGTGATAAAAAATTGGAGAAATAGTTGTTGGTGATGGTAGCACAATGTTGTGAATATAATTAATACCACTGAATTGTACTTTTGAAAGTGGCAAAAATGGAAACATTGAGTTGTGTATATGTAGCAGCAATAAAAACTTTTAAAAATGATGTTTGTAAGAAAAAACAAAGAAAATAAACCAAATTTACAGGTCAATAAGTTTTATGTCCATAGACACAAAGATTCCTAATTAATAATAGCAAATTATTTTGTTTCTTTTTAAATAGGAAACTACTTATTACCAAGTGGGGTACCAGCAAAGTAAGGTTCTTAGCATTCAAATATAATTCAATACATTTCACCACATCAAAAAAAATTTAATAAGGTAAGCAATTTTACATTCAACATGTTAAGTTCTTGGAGGGATTCCTCTGGTTGTTGCAATAAGAAAAAGCTGGAGAAGCTGAAAAGCAGCAACATGTCTTGGATCCATTAGAGAACTGAGATCACAGGGAAAAATTACTACCCCAAAACCTATTGTGTTCAGAGTGATATATCATCCAAGATTACATAAGGCATTGGAGCCATAAACTGGTAGGAAAAGTTTAAATGGTTATTTTGATGAATGCTAGATACTGAGGATGGACAAAGAGCAAATGAAACAATGAAACAATGGAAAATGGTAGCTTTAAACCTAACTATATGAATAATCATTTTAAATGACAATAGCATAAACACGTCAGTTAAAAGACAGAGATCACAATGCAAGACTCAACTCTATACTGTCTCTAAGAAATCTATATTAAATACAAAGGCTCAGCTTCAAAAGATATAGATGAAGATAGTTCTATCATGATAATTAATTTCATGCAGAGCAGACTCCAGAACAAGGAAGATTATCATGGATTAAGATAGCTATGTCAAAAAATAGGTCAATTATTCTGGAAGACTTAATGATCCCAAATGTGTGTGCCCCTAACAAACTGTCAAAATACTTGAGGTAAAATCTGATAGAACTGAAAGGAGAAAGAGACCATTTCACTTGTAAAGTTGCTACTTGATCATATTAACTCCCTTCTTTCAGTAATTGACAGATCAAGCAGGCAGAAAATCAGTAAGCATATAGATTACCCCAAAAGCTTTATCAATGAACTGCATCTAATTGGCATCCATAGAATACTCCATTCAACATCAGCAGAATACACATTGTTCGTATGCTCACATGAAACACTCATCAAGATAGACTGCAATTAAACTAGAAATTAATAAACAGAAGGATAGCTGGGAAATTGTGAAAATTTTGAAAATTAAATAACCTACTTTTAAATATCTTGTAGGTCACAGAAGAATCTTCAAGGGAAATTAAATTTTTTTAACTCAATGACAATGAAAACACACCTTAACAAAAATTCTAAGCTGAAGCTGAAGCAGCCCATAGAAAGGAATTTATAGATTAAATACATATACCAGAAAAGATAGAAAAAAGACCTAATATTAATAGCTTAAGTTTCCACCCTAGGAATTTAGAGAAAGAAGAATAAATTAAACCTAAAGCAAGCAGAAGAAGGAAGAGAAAAAATATCTGAACATGAATCAACAAAGTTGAAAACAGGAAAACAATAGATAAAACCAACAAAACAAATAGCTGGTTTTCTGGAAAGATCAATAAAACTTCTAGCCAGGCTAATCAAGAAAAAAAGAGGGAAGACACAAATTACCAACATCAGGGATCAAACTAGGGTTATTACTCCTAATCCTATGTATATTAAAATGATAATAAAGAA
>JAQZBX010020470.1:0-32977 GCA_029593785.1 Cabassous unicinctus
ACCCTATGAAGTATGTATTTTTGCCCTAATTTTACAGAGATTAAAGGAGGTACCTAATTCACTCAAAATATAACAAAAGCGGGAATTAGAACCAGCATGAGAACCTAGATCAGTCCACATTCAGAGTCAAGATTCTTTATGTCAGAAATATAACAAAAGTGGGTATTAGAACCAGCATGAGAACCTACATCAGTCCACTTCCAGAGTCAAGATTCTTTATGTCACAATATGGCCTCTCACTGAAGGTTAAAATGAATTTCTACATTCCTAACATATTTTATTAATATATATGTAGAGTTTACATGTTTTCATAGGCATCTTCTCATTTGTGACTTATTCATAGATTTGACTTATTTTTCCATCTGTGGTAGCAAGGTTATAGGAATAAATGCAAATGTTAAAAAGCACAGGGAAGTGGATGTAGCTCAAGCATTTGGGTGCCCGCCTACTACATGGGAAGTCCTGGGTTCGGTTCCTGGTGCCTCCTAGAGAAGATGAGCAAGATAGTGAGCTGACCCAAAGGGCTGGCGCTGCGAGCTGACACAACAAGATGACGCAACAAGGAGACACAAAAAGGAGACACAATGAGAGACACAACAAAGCAGGGAACGGAGGTGGCTCAAGCGATTGAGCACCTGTCTCCCACATGGGTGGTCCGGGGGTTTGGTTCTCGGTGCCTCCTAAAGAGAACACAAGCAGACACAGAAAGCCCACAATGAATGGACACAGAGAGCAGACAGCAAGTGCAAACAACGGGGGGTGGGGGGGTGGAAGTGGAGGCGGGGTGGAATAAATAAGTTAAAAAATCTTAAAAGAAAAAAAAAGTACAGAGAAGACTTCCACAGTCAGGAAGCTGGGGTAGATGTACTTTCTTATGTTCCTTCTGCTAAGTACATCGAAAGCCCTGGACGTGATGCATAAAACAAACATAAAAAGACTTTGAAAGGTGAAGAGACAACAGACCAGAGAGTGACCCAAGGAATGATGCAGTGAGTTCCTTAGGTTATCTTCTGACTTACATAACCCAGACTTGGAGTTGATGAAGCTGGCAACTTGGAAATACTAATGGGTGCAGACAAAAAAAATGGCCCCCTTCTTGCTTGCACCAAAGCCTGCTCTCTTTAGCCAAAAGAAAAGGACATAGCAGTCTAGCAAGTAGACAGTAACTACTCTACTCTAGTTGAGCACCACAGAAAAAATTGCGGCCCCACCCTCACCAAGACAGTGAAGGCTGAGTGGGGAGCCTGGGCTTCTACCCTAGTGAGCTGTAAAAGGCAAGGATGGTATCTGAAGAGGGTCAAATAGGGAGTGGGACTTTAATTGCCACGAGCCAAAACTGAGTATCCCCTTCCGTCACAGTGACAGGAGAGATCAAATGGGGAGCTTGGACTTCTACTGTCTTCTGAATGAGGCATTCCTCCCCCTCACCACTAGGGTGGTCTCAGAGGAGGAGAGTCAGGACTTTCACCACCACAGAGGTACTGAGGCTACCCCCACCATGGTCTCAGCAGAGACCATGTGGGGAGACAAAACTCCCCCTCATGACTGGCCGATCCACACCTCAGGCATTAATGGAGTCTGACTGGAGAACCTGGACTTCCATCTCCACCATATATTACTATAAGGTGGCATCTTCCCTTTCCCTTGTGGGAAAAGTCAAAAACCTTCAAGCAAAGGTTAAATAAGACCCAGAGTTTTATGCTGATATTAAAACCAGGCAAAGACAGTATAAAAAAAATAAACTATAGACATATGTCCCTCATGCATGTAGACACAAAATTCCTTTTAAAATATTAACAAATAGAATTCAGCACTGTATAAAAATAATTATATAAATGCCTAAGTGGTGTTTATTCCAGGAATAAGATGCAAAAATCAATTCATGATGAAAAAACATCTTTCATCATTTGTAACAAATGTGTCATAACAATGCAAGGTGTTGGTGGTGGGGTGATGTATGGGAATCCTGTATGGTATGCATGAATGTTTTGTTAATTCATAACTTCTTAAATAAAAAAAAACAACAAATTAGTTAATCAATGTCCTCCCCACCATTTTAATAGGCTAAAAATCATTTGATTATATCAATCAATGCAGAAAAAACATTGAAAAAAAAATCATCTGATAAAAATTCTCAGAAAAATAGGAATAGGTAAAGAAAACCTACAGTAAACATTATACTTAACGCTGAAAGACTGAATTGTTTTCCCTTGGGACTGACAGCAAGGCAACAATTTCCACTCTCATCACTCTTATTCAACATGGTACTGGAAGTTTAAGCTGACTCAATAAGGCAAGTAAAGGAAATGAAAGGCATAGAGATCAGAAAGGAAGAAATAAAACTATTCCTATTTGCATATGACATGATTGTCTAGAAAATTCCAAGAAATCCCCTTGGAGTTCCAAGATTTCCAAGAAATCTTCCAGTTCTGCCTAGCTAGTTCAGAAAATGTTCGGGGTTTAAGATAAAGTTACAAAAATCAATTGTATTTCTATATACCAGCAATGAACACATGGACACTGTATAATTGCTAAAAATCCAAGAAATACATAGGTGCTAGACTTTTATACTGTAAACTAAAAAATGCTGGTGAAAGAAATTAAAGAAGTTCAAAATAAATTGAGAGTTATTATGTTCATGGATTGGAAGACAGAACCTAGTAAAGATGTATATTCTCCCTAGAACAGGTTTAATGAAACCCCTACCAAAATCCTTGCAATATTTTGGAAATATAGGCAAGCTTGTTATAAAATGCATATGGAAAGCAAATAACTAAAATAGCCAAAACAATTTTGAAAGAGAATAAAGTGGGAGAAATCAGTGTACCAGATTTCAAGACTTATTGTATAACTACATTAATCAATACTGTGCATTATTGGTGAAGAGATGGACACATAGCTTAATGAAACAGAATAGAGAATCCAGAAATAGACCTTTAAGAATAGGCTCAGCTGATTGCTGACCAAAGTGCACTATCAATTCAATTGAGAAAATGTACCTTTTTCAACAAACAGTGTTGGAGTAAAAACAAAAAAATTAGAACCTTGACCTGTGTTTCAAACTTTGTGTAAAAATGAACTCAAAATGGATCATGGGTTTATATGTAAAATGTAAAACTATAAACCTTTCAGTAAAAAATTAGGAGGAAATCTTCAAGTTCTGGGGCTACTAGAGTTCTTATCTTGACACCAAAATCACAATCCATAAAAGGAAAAACTTATAAATAGGACTTCATCGATTTAAAAATTTTGCTCTGCAGAAGACAATGTTAAGAGGACAAAAACAAACTATAGCACATCCCGTATCATGGAATAGTACTCAGTAATAAGAAGGAATGGATTTTTGATACATGAAAAAGGTTACATACTAGATGATACCATTTATATAGCATACTTGAATGACAAAATAAGAGTAATGGAGAACAGAATACTGCTTGCCAAGGGTTAAGGAGGCAGAAGGGAAGTAAATGTGGCTATAAATGGGCAACATAAGGGATTCTTGTGATGGAAATGTTCTGTATCTCAACTGTATCTATGTATCCTGCTTTTGATGTTGTGTTATAGTTTTACAAGATGCTACCATTGTGGGAAACTGGGTCAGGAGTACACAGGCTCTCTCTGTATTATTTCTTACAACTACCTGTGAATCTATGATGATCTCAAAATAAAAAGATTAATGAAAATATATGAAGAAACATTTAGAAAGCTGGGAATCTGCATAGTCATGGTTCTTTGATCTTAAAATCTCACCGCTGTGCAAAAATGACTTTTATTGTTTTAATTAATATTGCATAGATATAAATTATAATATGATGAGTATGTAGTAATACCATGTATATCTACTTTAAAAACTATACTTTTATTATTGTTTTAAACCCCATTATGTTCCCCTACCAACCCTATCCAATTCCCCCTCAATTCAGAGATGACCACTATCTGGAGTTTTATATTTTATATTTATAATCCCGTAAATTTTCTTTACAATAATTCAACCTATGTTTGCATTTCTAAATCGTATGTTGTTTTGCATGTTTTTGAGCTTTGTATAAATGGCATCATACCATATTCTATGACCTGTTATTTTGCATAATTTGATGTTTTTTTCATAGCTGCAGCTCATTCATTTTCATGAATATGCCATAATTTATTTATACATTACTCTGTTCCTTCTTTTCTTTTCTCTTCTTTTGTTTCTATTTAACTATGACAAGCAGTTTTTCAATAAACTTTCTTCTTCATTGCTCCTTGGCACATGTGCAAGAGTTTTTCTAATGCTTAGTCTCAAGAGTGGAACTACTTCATAAGTGCATGCTTAAGTTTAAAAGATAATGACAGATTATTTTCGAAAGAGATTGTGCCATCAACAGTTATGTACTTCTGTGGCTCCCCAGTTTTGGTAATCTTTGATACTGTTAAACAGCTTAACTTTTGATAATATGGTGTGGATAAAATGTGGTATCAGTGGTCAGAAAACTTTTGTCTATAAAGAGCCAAATAGTAAATATTTTAGGTTTGGTTTCTGTCACAATGACTCAACCCTGCTGTTGTAGCAAGAAATCAGCCATAAACAATACATAAACAATTATGGGTGGTTGTACACAATAAATCTTTATTTACGGGCACTAAATTTTGAATTTCATATAATTTTCATGTATCTCAAAATAGTATTCATTTTTTATTTATTTCTCAATCATTAAAAAATGTAAAAACCATTGTTAGATTATGGTTGATACAAAAATAAGCAGAAAGCCAGATTTTGTACTCAGGCTGTAGCTTGCCAACCCCTGTGATGCCTGATTATTAATGAGGCTAAAAATCTTTTTGAAGTGGACGTTTGTGTTCCTTCTGTCAAATGCCTATTTAAGAATTCTGCAACTTTTTCTTTGGGGATGTTTGCTTTTCCTCTGATTTGTAGAACTTCTTTTTAGATATAGGAGCTCTTTATATATTTTGATGCTAATTCTTTGTCAGTTTAAATGTGGTGCAAAAAACTATGTTTTTTTTCTAGTGTGTTTATAGTGTCTTTGCTGATAGAAATTCTTAATTTTAACCTTGCCCAGTTTGTCTATCTGCCCCACAATATCGAAACCCCCTCTCAATCTGAAACAGTCAGAGCGACAGCATCCCAAACTCCTCAAGATTGAGGAATGAACAAACATAAGGGGAGAGTGTAATCATGGACCCAAGGAGATTTATTGTTATTGTAGGTAGTAACTACAATACCACAAGGTAGTAATTACAAGAAAAAACTTGTAATATTGATATAAAGATAGTGGTTACAAGGAATTCTGAGGGGAGAGAGAGGGATGAAAAGGTGGGACTCAGGACATTTTGGGGGCATTGGAATTGTTTGTATGATACTGCAATCATGGATACATGACATTATACCTTTGTTAAAGCCTATGAAACTGTACAGTGCAAAGAGTAAATCATAATGTAAATCTTGGTTAGTAGCAATGCTTCAATATTGGTTCATATATTGTAACTAATGTACCACACTAATGTAAGATGTTAGGAGAAAATGTGTGTGTGTGTGTGTGTGTGGGCGGGGCTTATATGGGAATCCTCTATCCTTTTGATGTAACTTTTCTGTAATCTAAAACTTCTCTGAAAATAAACTTTATTATTACAAAAAAAATCTAATTGCTAAATTCCAGGAAAATCAATGACATTATTATTAAAATTACATTAACTTAATAGATGAATTTGCAGATAATTGACAATACCACATTTAGTTTTCTAATCAAGAATAAGGTGTATCTTTTCATTTAATATCTTCTTTAATATCTTTTTAAAAGGTTTATAATTTTTCATTCATATCATGTTATTTACTTTGTACTTTTATTTTTATTGCGAATGCTCGAGTTTTAAAAAATACTTTTAACTATATTTATGCTGTTATAAAAGGTAATTGATTTTTAAATATTGATATAGTATCCAGGAAATTAGTGAAATACAAATACTCTAGTAATACCTTTGTATATTCTTTTGGGTGTTTTACTTTAACAAGCATATCATTTATGAAAAATAATAGTATTGCTTCTTAATTTTCCAATCCTTATATTTTTCTTTATTTCATTTTATTTCTTGCCTTTTTGTGTGTGTGTGTGCTGGCTAGTTTTGCAGTCTAGTGTTGAATAGAAAAGGTGTGTGTTCACTTTTATAAAAAACACATCAATTTTATTGGTACATATTAATAAAGCATAAAATTTACCTAAAGTGTAAAGTCAATGGTATTTGGTATAATCACATAGTTGTGCATTTGTCACTTCAATCATTATTAGACCATTTTCATTATTTCAACAATAGTAATATTAAACAAAAAACAGACAAACAAGAAAATTCCTCGCCTATCAATCTCTCTCTGTTTCCCCTGCTGTATATAGCTGCTATTTCTGACTATTCTTGGCCAATTATTTATTTGTTTATTAAGCAGTTTTACTTATATTCACATACCATATGATCTATTCTAGTGTATAATCAATGACTTTTAGTATAATCACAATGTTGTACATTCATCATCTCAAAAATTTTAGAACAATTTCATTACTCCAAAAAGAAAGACTTCATACCTCTTAGCATTGTTTCCGCAGTCCTACGTAACCACTAATCTAATTTCATCATTAAAAATTGATTTATATTTACATTTTATATAAATGGAATCATACAATATATAGTACTCTGTGTCTCCTTCACTTAGAATAACATGGTGTTTTTGGTCTGATATTAACATTTTGTAGTATTAACATACATTTGTTCACTTTCAAGGGAAAATGGTCTTATATATATGCAATTTTACCCATATTCATATTTCACATAATATATTTATATTTCACGTAATATATTTAATTCATAATAGGGCAATTATACAGTATTTGTCCTTTTGTGTCTGGCTTGCTTCACTCATCATAATGTCCTCCAGATTCATCCATGTTGTCATTTGATTCACAACTTCATTTCTTCTTACTGCTGCATAATATTCCATTGTGTGTATACTCCACATTTTGTTTATTCATTCATCAGTTGATGGACACCTGAGTTGTTTCCAAATTTTGACTATCATGAATAACGCTGCTATGAACATCTGTGTGCAGATGTCTATTCATGTCATTGCTCTCAGTTCTTTTGGGTATATACCTAGAAATGGTATTGCTGGGTCCCATGGTAAGTCTATATTCAACTTCCTTAGGAACTACCAAACAGTCCTCCAGGGTGGCTGTACCATTCTACATTTCCATCAACAGTGAATAAGCATTCCTATCTCTCTACATCCTCTCCAACATTTATAGTTTTCTGACTTTTTAATAGCAGCCAGTCTAACATGTTTGAAATGATATCACATTGTAGTTTTGATTTGCATTTCCCTAATTGCTAGTGATGGTGAACATTTTTTCATGTGTTTCTTTGCCATTTGTATATCTTCTTTGGACAGTTGTCTTTTCAAGTCTTTATTTAATCAATAGTTTATCTTTTTATTGAGTTGTATGATCTCCTTATAGATCATGGATATTAAAACCCTAATCAGATATGTGATTGCTAAATATTTTCTCCCATTGAGTTGGCTACCTTTTCACCCTTTTGACAAAGTCCTTTGAGGTTGCAAAAGTATTGAATTTTGAGGAGGGCCTATTTATCTATTTTTTCTTTTGTTGCTCCTGTTTTGAGTGTAAGGTTTAAGAAACTACTGCCTACCACTAGATCTTGAAGATGTCTTCCTACATTTTCTTCTAGGAGTTTTATGGCTGTTGCTTTTATATTTAGGTCCTTGATCCATTTTGAGTTAATTTTTGTATAAGGTGTGAGATAGCGGTCTTTCTTTTGGCTATGACTATCCTGTTCTCCCAGCACCATTTGTTGAATAGACTGTTCTGGCCCAGATGGGTGGGCTTATCAGTCTTGTCAAAAGTCACTTGACTATAGATGTGAGGGTCAATTTTTGAGTCCTCAATTTAGTTTCATTGGCCAATCTGCCTGTCCTTATGCCAGTGCATGCTGTTGTTTTTTGTTTGTTTGTTTGTTTGTTTGTACCACTGTAGCTAAGTAATAATCTTTAAAGCCAGGAAGTGAGCGTCCTCCAATTTCTTTCTTCTTTTTTAAGATTTTCTTTTGCCATTCGGGGCCCCCTACCCTTCCAAATAAACTTGATTATTGACTTTCCGATTTCTCCAAAAAAAGCTGTTGGGATTTTTATTGGGATTGCTTTGAATCTATAGTTTGCGTAGAATTGACATCTTAGTGATATTTAGACTTCCAATCCATGAATACAGAATTTCCTTCTATTTATTTAAGTCTTCTTTGGTTTCTTTTAGCAATGCTTTGTGGTTTTCTGAATACAGGTCCTTTATATCCTTGGTTAAGTTTATTCCTTAATATTTGATTGTTTTAGTCGATATTATAAATGGAATTTTTTTCCTCATTTCCTCCTCAGATTGCAGATCAGTTGTGTATAGAAACGCTATTTATTTTTGCATATTAATCATGTATCCCATCACTTTGTGGAATTCCTCTATTAAATCCAGTAGCTTCGTTGTGGATTTTTCAGGATTTTCTAGATATAAGATCATATCATCAGCGAATAGTGAAAGTTTTACTTCTTCCTTTCCTATTTGGGTGCTTTTTATTTCTTTGTCTAGCCTAATTGCTCTAGCTAGAAATTCTAGCACAGTATTGAATAATAATGGTGACAGTGGGCATCCTTGCCTTGTTCCTGATCTGAGCAGGGAAGCTTTCAGTCTTTCGCATTGAGTACAATGCTAGCTGTAGGGTTTTTATATACACACTTTACCATATTGAGAAAGCATCCTTCTATTCTTATTTTTTGGAGTGTTTTTATCAGGAAAGGCTGCTGTATTTTGTCAAATGCCTTTTCTGCATCAATAGGGAGGATCATATGTTTTTTCTTCTTCAATTTATCGATGTGGTTTATTACACCAACTGATTTTCTTGTGTTGAACCACCCTTGCATACCTGAGATAAAACCCACTTGATCATGGTGCATAATTCTTTCAATATGCTTTTGGATTTGGTTTGCAAGTATTTTGTTGAGGATTTTTTTTTATAATTAATTTTTTTTTTAATTTTTAAAGAAGCTTTAGATTACATAAATGTTACATAAAAAATGTAAGGGATTCCCATATGCCCCACTCCCTCGCCCTTCCACACTTTCCCACATTAACAACATCCTTCATTAGTGTGGTACATTTGGTAAAATCGATGAACCCATATTGAAGCATTGCTACTAACCATGAGCTACAGTTTACATTATAGTTTACACTTTGTCCTGCACAATTTTTAAAGTTATGACAAAATGTACAATGGCCTGTATCCATCACTGTAATGTCATGAAGGACAAATCCACTGTCCTGAAAATGTCCTCATATTACACCTATTTTCCCTCTCTGATCCCTCAAAACCTCTGGTGGCCACTGCCTTTACATCAATGATAAGAGTTCTTACATTGCTAGAATAATAATAAGTCTATAGTAGAATAATAGTAAGTCTACTTTAGTCCATTGTTCATTCCCCAATCTTGAGGATTTTGGGATGGTGATGCCCACTCTGCTTCTAATTGAGAAGGGTCTTAGATCCCATGGGGCAGATGGATGGAGCTATCGTGCTTGCAGTTGCAGACTCTTTCTGTTCCTTGGGATGGGCATTGTCCATCATCATCTCTTTGTTAGCTGTCCTAGGTGAGTCCAATGAACTGGGGAGTAGGTGTTGCAACTCTGCTGAAATTTTTTGTAGAGGATTTTTTCATCTATATTCGTTAGAGATATTGGTCAGTAAGTTTCTTTTTTTCGTAGTAACTTTATCTGGTTTTGGTATTTGGGTGATGTTGGCTTCATAGAATGAGTTTGGTAGCTGTCTTCCCTGTTCAATTTTTTGGAAGATATTCAGCAAGATCAATATTAGGTCTTCTTTGAATGACTGGTAGAATTCACCTGTGAGGCCATCTGGTCCTGGGCTTTTCATCTTTGAGAGGTTTCAATCTCTTTACTTGTGATTGGTTTGTTGAGGACTTCTATTTTTTGTAGGGTCACTGTAGCAGGTTTGTGTTTCTAGGAATTTGTCCATCTCCTCTACATTTTTTAGTTTTTTGGCATACAGTTGGTCATAGTATCCTCTTATGATCTCTCTTATTTCTGCCGGTTGAGTGATAATGTCCCACCTCTCATTTCTGATTTTATTTGTGTCTTCTCGCTTTTTTTAATTTGTCAGTCTAGCTAAGGGTTTGTTGATTTCGTTGATCTTCTCAAAGAACCAACTTTTGGTTTTGTTGATTCTCTCTATTGCTTTCTTGCTCCCGATTTCATTTCTGCTCTGATCTTTACTATTTCATTCATTTAGCTTGGTTTGGAATAAGATTGCTGTTCTTTTTCTGGTTGCTCTAGGTATGCAGTTAGGTCTTCAATTTTAGCTCTTTTTTCTTTCCTAAAGTAAGCAGTGAGGACTATAAATTTCCATCTCAGCATTGTCTTTGCAATGTCCCATAGGTTTTGATACTTTGTGTTATTTTCATTTGTCTTTAGATATTTTCTGAATTCTCTTGCAATTTCTTCTTTGACCTACTGATTATTTGAGTGTGTTGTTTAATCTCCATATATTTATGAATTTTCCCTTTTTCTGTCCATTATTGACTTCTAGCGTCATTCTTTTATTATTTGCGAAAGTGTTTTGTATAATTTCAAACTTTTTAAAATTTATTGAAACTTGTCTTGTGACCCAATATAAGGCCTATCTTGGAGAAGGATCCACAAGCACTTGAAAAGAATATATATCCTGCTATTTTGGGGTGCAATGGTCTGTAGATGTCTGTTAGGTCTAGTTTATTTATCATATTATTCAAGCTCTCTGTTTATTTATATTCTGTCCAGATATTCTATCCAATACTGAGAGTGGTGTATTGAAGTCTCCAAATATTATTGTAGAGACATCTATTTATACCTTCAGCTTTGCCAGTGTGTGCCTCATGTTTTTTGGGGCACAGAGGGTAGGTACATAAATATTTAGTATAGTTATTTCTTTTTGTTGAACTGCCCCTTTTATTATATATAATGACTTTCTTCATCCCTGATAACAAACAGTTTTACATTTAAAATTTACTTTGTCCAATATTAGTATTGCTACTCCAGCTCTTTTTTGGTTAGTATTTGAGTGGAATATCTTTGTCCAACCTTTCACTTTTAACCTGGTTGTGTCCTTATGTCTGAGGCGCATCTCTTGTAGACAGCATACAGATGGCTCATATTTTTTTAGCCATTCTATCAGTCTATGTCTTTTGATTAAGGAGTTCAATCCATTAACATTCAATGTTATTACTGTAAAGGCATTGCTTACTTCATCCATTTTGACCTTTGGCTGTCTTTTGTCATATCGTACTATTGTCTATCTCATTACCCTTTAATTTACTCTTTCTAATAATCTTCATTTCTATACTCTTCTCCAAGTCTCTTAGTCTTATTTTTTCCTTTCAGGCTGCAGCACTCCCTTTAGTATCTCTTATAATTCTGGTCATTTGATAACATATTCTATCAGTTTTTGTTTGTCTGTGAAAACTTTCAACTCTCCATTTTTAAGGACAGCTTTGCTGGATACAAAATTCCTGAATGGCAATTTTTCTCTTTCGGTACCTTAAATACAGCATACCACTTTCTTCTCTTCTCCATTTCTTCTGATGAGAGGTCAGCACTTAATCTTATCGAGTTTCCCTTGTATGTGATGCTTTGTTTTTCTCTTGCTGCTTTCAGAATCTTTTCTTTATCTCTGATATTTATCATTCTGTGTAACAGGTGTCTTAGGGTAGGTCTATTTAGATTTATTCTGTCTGGGGTGCCTTGAGTTTCTTGGATATTGATATTTATGTCTTTCATAAGGGTAGGGACATTTTCAGTCATTATTTTAATATTTTTTCTGCCCCTTTTCCATTTTCTTCTCTTTCTGGGACACATTGTTATTCAATTTCCTGAGGCCTTGTTCATTTTTTTTTCATTCTCTTCTCTTTCTGTTCTCCTGTCTTTTCCAGTTCAGATGCTCTGTCTTTGAAATCACTAATTTTGTCTTTGAGCAATTCAAATCTGCTCTTATGTGCCTCTAATATATTTTAAATCTCATCCATCGTGTCTTTCATTCCCATAAAGTCTGTTACTTTTCTTCAAAGGCTTTCAAATTGTTCTTTATGCTCATCCAGTGTCTTCTTATTATCCTTCATCTCTTTAGTAAAATTTTCTTTCAGTTCCTTAAATCAGTTTAGGAGAGTTGTGTGATTATCATTGATTAATTGTCTTAAATCCTTTATCTCTTCAAGATATTTGGCTTGTTCCTTTGGCTGGGCCATCTCTTCCTGTTTCTTAGTATGGTTTGTAATTTTTTGCTGATGTCTAAGCATCTGAATATGCTGGTGAATTTACTCTGGTGGCCAATTTCTCTCTCTTGCCAATTGCTATTTTTTCACAGCTATTCTTTGATATTTGGTTCAACTTATCCTAAGTCTTAAAAACTGCTCAGCTTCAGTTATCAAGATCATGCCAAGGGCTCACTAAGGGGCACAGAACTTCTCCCAGAATTTAGAGAATGCAGAGACCCAAGTGCAGTTTTTGTTCATGCAATTTCCAGACTGGCCAGAAGATGGTGCTCGTTGGTACACCTTTCATGTAGGTGTATCTCTCTTGGTTTTCCTTTGTTTTGGTCTGGCGGGAGCCAAGATTCAAAGTGGCTTAGCCAGATTAATTTACTGAAGAAAAGTCCCCCAACACCCCCTCCCTTTTCCCTCGTGCAGCTGACAGGGAGGAAGATGTCTGCTCCCTTCTCAGTCCTCTGCAATGAGCTAGGGGTTTTACCCCAGCTTAAGATTGGGGTGGGGGTGGGGGGAGGAAGGGAGCCCTTCCCTTCTGCAAGGAGGTTTAGCAACTCACATTTTGTTGTTTTGGGTTCTTCATCTCTCTGTCCCTTACCCTCCTGGGAGTTGTGAAGCATTGTCCTGGTCTTTTGGCCCCCAAAGCATTTCCCTCAGGCAGCTTTTGGCTCTTTCTCCACTGGGTTTGGGAGAGAGCTGAGCTTTTTTCTGACTAATCCAATGTCATCTTCCTACAATCTGCTGTATTCACTTTTTGTTTTGATCCTTATTTCAAAGTGAATGTTTCTGACTATTTTACTAATGATGCTTGCTAGGTATATTGTTTAAGCTAGGTTGCGGAAGTGCTCTTCTATCTCTCCTTTGCTAAGAAGTCTTTTATAAAATCATGAACAGATGTTGAAATTTATCAAAAGCTCTTTCTGTATCTATTGACATGATCATAAATTCTTAGATATACTGACACAAAATTGTTCATAATATCATCTGATATTCCTTTGTTTTCTCTGGGTTACACCTACTTTTCACTCTAAATGTTGTTTATTCATGCTATCTATTTCTTACTGTTTCTGCTTTCCTTGATCTTTTCTTGATAAATCTTGCCAGGGATATGTCTTTTCCAGGGATATGTCTTTTTTATTGTTCTTATCAAAGACACAAATTTTGGTTTAATTAATTTTCCTTCCTTCAGTAAAATTTCTTTGGATTTATTCTGTTTTCCATTTCCTATTTTAATTTTGATGCATGACTTACTAATCTCCACCTGAATTAATTTCTATTTCAGTGTTAAGGCTATATAAATTTCCTTGAATTGCATACCACATGTTTTTATATATGTCATTTCCATTTTTTAGTTATAAATACTTTCTGGTTATTATGATTATTATTTTTCTTTGGCCATGAATTATTTATAGGTGCTTTCTAATTTTCAGATATTTGTGTTTTTTTCAACATTTTTTTTATTGCTTTCTAACTTAATTTCATTGTGGTAAAAAACCACAGTTTGATACCAGCAGGAATAAATTTTTTGACACTTACTTTATGATTCACTATGTGGACAATTTTCATAATTATTCCATATGTGATTGAATAGAATGTATATTTTTCAGTTATTAGGTGCAGTGACTATTATTTATATCTATATACTTAGTGTTATTTTGTTACTATTTGCTTGATTTCTTAATTACTAAAAGATGTGTGTTAAAATAGTCTAATCTGATGTTGGATTTTTAAATTGTCTTTTAGCTCTTAAAATTTTATTTTCATGTATTTTGATGCTAATTTTGGTACATATAAATTTAATGTATCTGTATCTTTTGGTGAATATATTATTTTATTTTAATATACTGTATCTTAATCCATAATAACATTGAAATATTTTTTTGCCTTAAATTCTATTTTGTCTGTTATAGCTTCATTGACTTGGTTTCACTTAGTATTTGATTGACATAAGAATACAAAAAGTATGTTTACTTACATACTTTTTGTATTCCCATTTGGCATATAACAGGACTTTTGTTTTTTTTCAATCATGCCTGAGAGGTCAGCTGCATTGGTCCCTCAGGGATTCCCCCAGACCAACCTCAACCCTTAACCTCAACTTTTAGAAGAGCTTTCCTCTACCAGACCTGGTCCCAGTGGCCACTCATAGAATACAGGCCGTGTTGCACAGCTGCAGTCATTTCTGCAGTGGCTGCCAGGGGGCTTAGCAAGGGGGTTGGTCACTGATTCATGCTTTCACTTACAAAAGCTGAACTCTCTGCAGCCTTGCACTTCCTCTGGCACTCCTGTAGTTGTTCTAAATGTCCATTCTGGTTCTATCAGTACCAAATAGTTAATGCCAGTCTCTTTTTCTAGCTCTTTCCTTTTTCTAGTGGAGGGAGCAATTTGTAAAACTCCCTACTCTGCTATTCTGCACCTGTGCTCTCTGAATCTCTGTCTTTTAATTCAAGGATTTTTTTGGTAACTGTATTTATTATGATTAATGATATATTTGGAATTGTTTTTTTATCCTGGGTTTGTTTTGCTTTTTGCCTTTTCCAGGCTTCTTTTCTCTACTATTTTTCCCTCTTTTGAATTGATTAGGTGTTTTTTTCCTCCACTTCTTATTTCCTCCCTTGGTTAATTTTGAGTACATACACATTATCCCTTTTATGTAAATAATTACCCTAGGAATGTTAGACAACATACATAAGTTATCAGTGTTTAAATTAAGCATTATTTTTCTTTTCTTCACAAACAATACAATGACATTAAAAAACTATAATTTTCAAAATAGGTGTTTTTATTTATAGCATTCAATCTTGGCATTATTATCATTTTACTCAGTGAATCTGTGTATAATCATATCAATGTATATTTCCTTTCTTGCCCATCATTTCTTCTTGCCTCTCAGATCTTCTCTCTGGATTTAATTTTTTTCTTCCTGATGTATAAACTTTTGAATTGTTAAATGAGGGTCTTTGGGTGGAAAATTCTCTTAGTTTTCTTCATTTGAAAGTATCTTTATTTCCCTACATTTCTTGCAAGATAATTTCCATTGAATATATTTTACTTTCTGTACATTAAAGATGTGCTGGATCCCAGTATTGCTTTTAAGAAGTAAGTTATTGGTTTAATTTTTTTCTGTTGGCAATCTCTCCTAAATCTTTTTTCTCTAATTGCTTTTCAAATCTCTTTGTTCCTGAAGTTTCAAATGTGACTATAAATGTTTCTTGCTGTGGATTTATTTTTATTTATCTTTCTTGGTTATTTTTGGCCTTCCTGAGTCTGATGACCAGTGCTTTATATCAGTTCTTAAAACAATGTCAGCTTATTTCCTTCAGACACCTACTCTTGTCCTATTCTCTCTCTTTCTTTCTTAGTGGGACTCCAATCAGCCATGTGGAACTTTTCATTCTAGCCTCATGTCTTTTAATCTCCTATATTTTCTAACTCTTGTTTGTACTGCATTCTGTTTAATAATACCTCAGAAATATTTCCAGTTCATTTTTTCTTCCATTCTTTTCCATCTGTCAAACTCATCCATTGAGTTAACTTAATTATTATTTCTATTTTTATTTTTATTTCTGTTATTTCTCTTTGGCTTTTTTTCAAATCTACTTAGGCATCTTGCTCTGTACTCATCTCAAATCTCTCTTTTATTCTTTGGAAGCTATTCACTTATATTTATTTCACGTTCTTTCGCTATTTTCTTTGTGGCCTTAATTCAGCTGTTTGTTTTTTCCATAACCTCAGACTCATGGCACCTCATTTCTTTATGTAGTCTGAATTTTTTACTGTAAGTTTAATTCCTTGGAACTTCATCTTTGGGAAATATTATGATTTGTTTTGATGTTAGATCATTTCAGAGAGGATTTTTACTTGCTTTTGGATTTTCATTTGCTTTGCCAGATGATTTGAGGAACTAGTAGCCTAGCATCATTTTAAACTAAATTCTTTGTTATAGGTTTTCTGAATCACCCAAATGGTGAAAATTTGAAACCTTTGGAGGACTGACTAATGGTTATGAATATTCAGGAGAGATTTTTATTTTTCTGCATATTAGCACCAAGATTGGAGACAGGAAACTTTACTTGTCTTCTAGGTTTATGTGTAGTTCATCATTTCTTTGAAAGTTTGGATGTTTGGGGTTCCAGCTCTATGAAAAGTTTCTTCTATTACACTCCAAACTTGGGTGTTCCTTTGGGCTTTTCTCCTTTCTGCCATTCTTTGTGTCTGTGGAAACTAAAGCTCAAGTTCAGATGTCCCTACTTTTTAGTTAGCTCACTGATGTCATTAAAAGAGATTTTAAAACTGATATTTGCAGTAGTTTTTAACAGTAGTGATGACAAGGAAATTATTCTATCATCCCGCCAGAAGTATGCCTTCCACAGATGTTTCTGATCTCAAGTTACATTTTGTCTCCATATGTTCCTCTTATGGAATCACAAATAAATGTATCTTTTTTCAAGGAATTAAAATGCCACTGATATAATTTTGTGGGTTTTTTTTTTGAAAACCACTGACCTAAGTCATCTCTTATTTTGAGCTGAAGTAGGAAATTACATTCATTTAATTCTCCACTAGGTGATATTGCTGCTTAATGCTAACCATTTGAACAAATAAAAGTAGAAATCCTCCTTTATAATAGTGGTTAAAATCTGAGTTTTCATTATTATATTATGTATTTTTTTAGAAACTCATGGATAGACTGTGTTAAGTAGAAAAATACTGCATGCTCATTCTCGGATAAACATCAGTGGACAAAACTCTTTGTGGTATAAGATGTAAGGTTTTTATAATCCAGGATCTGGGTCAGCTTATATTGTCATAAGATAGCATTCATACAAGAAACATAAATGACGGTGCTTTGTATATTACGGCTATACAATAAATATTTGTCAAACAGCACTCTCTTTTTTCAGAGAAAGGCATGATAATTTTCTTGAGAGAAGTTGCAGGGAAAATATTTGGTGGACAATCTCACTTCAAATCACGATAGATTTAATAAATAAAATGGGTATTGACCGGAGTTGGATGGCAAAAAGAGGAACGGTTTGGCAAGTGAAGTGAGAGAAGTAATCCCTGACTTGAGAATAAGTAGATGAACATTGTGACATTTCCCCCCTTCATTAGAGAAGCTGTGGTTTACAGAACAATTATGCACAAAAGACAGGATTTCCATGTAACAACACACTACCAACACCTTGCATTGGTGTAGAAAAATTGTTTCAATTGATGATAGCCTATTTTTATAACTGTATTATTAATTAAAGTCCATGTTTTAACTTAGGGTTCACTGTGTACTGTAGCTCTATGGATTTTTAAAAATTTTTATAGTTTCCATATATATAATCTAACATTTCCCCTTTTAATAATATTCAGATATTTATTTCAGTGCTGTTAATTGCATTCACAATGTTGTGCTACCATCACCACCATCCATTACCAAGACATTTTTAATAGTATACTTCTGCATTAACATGATAAAATAGTGATATAAGCTTCCTAGGTATACCCGAGGACATTCTTCCTGAATTGTTGAGTGTTTCTAATTTTTCCATGGAAGGAGATTTGGGGTATTTATTTCTTTTTCTCCACCACAGCTACCAGCATCTATTTTTCTTCTTATAATCATCTCTCCATGGCAACACATTGATTTACCAGCATGACGGCAATCGTACGGTAAATTTTGTGTAGCCTTCTACTTCCAACCATGACTCCAGCAATTTTTCCGCTTCTACCTTTGCTTTCCGAGTCACTTTCCAGTAGCTGTGTTGCTGCATTTTAGGGCACACCACACAGAGGGGGAAGGTGGCATTTTTTAGTGAAAGGTACTTTTTATCCCAGCAGCTGACTTAGGGCCAGAACTTCTCCAGCAGTTCTTTTGTGAAAGTTAAGACCTGGCTGGCAATGAAAGTGTACATACTTGTCAACAGCCTTAACTGAGAGTTTTCAATGCAGCCAACCAGACAAAAGAGAAGCAGGGGAGCTGGCATCGAGTTCAGAAATAGCTTGTTTCTTTTTCGTTCCATGTAGTACCTTTCAAGATACAGTTAAATAAAACTGGATGCTCCTTTGGTCATTGATTGGAATCATCCATAACAACAGAAAATGTGAATGAACTGCACACCGAGATGGGGCATTCTTTCATCTTTATGGTTCAGTTAACACAAGCTTGAAGGTGTTGCATTACGACAAATCGCCAATACAAAGAAATCTTTAAACTCTCCATCAAGGGATTATCATATTCATTCTGCAAACAGCTTGGGAGAATTATAACCATGGAGATCTGTAGTCAGCGTACAATTTTTCTTCAGATAAGTACTAAGTTAATCAGAAAAAAATCTTTATTCAAATAAATGAGAAGTGGGAAGCAATATTTAGAAAACAAATCACAGAAAGCATTAAAACTGATCATAATATGTTTATGTAGCTTGAGCAAGCTAAAGTAAGGTCATCGCTTTGTATTTCCTCCACAATTATATATGCGTCACGCTAGGATATTTAGAACATGTTGAATTCAACAGTTGTGTAATGAGGAAATGAATTGTGTCCTGAATGAAGACCTGAAGATCTCAATGGAAAGACCCATGTCCTCAACTACTTTGGTATTTATCACATAGTAGGAATAGGCAGGAATCATCTGCAAAGAAATGGGATCTGAAAATCTTCTTTCCACCCAAACTGTGTAAAAGCAAGTATTTCCCAGAGACAGGTTAATCTAATCACAAGTGCATGAGCAAATAAAATGTGCCTGGCCAGAAACATCTCTAATTACAAGGTTTATTTGCCATCATTTCAAGAATAAGGATATATTTCATATTTTTTTCTTTCTTTTTATATTTCTAAACCAAAGACTATATTTTTAATGACACTAATGTATAAAATTTCATGTTTCCGTATTTTCATTTTTTTCTTCCCTCAAAAATGTTCCCTAGATTTGTTTTGACATGGCTTTCCAGAGATTTTACATCTCTTGTTGAATTTTCAACAAGAGATTCAGCCCTCTGTCCCTCAAGTTTTATTTTTTGGGAGGAACAGGGAATTGAACACAGGACATGGGAAGCAGGCACTCAACTACTGAGCTACATCTGCTCCCCAACGAGAGTTGGTATTTTTGTTTGTTTTTTCACTTTTGTTTTTATTTTTAGGAGGTACTGGGGATCGATCCCGGGACCTCGTACATGGTAAGCAGGTGCTCAACCACTTGAGCCACATCTGCTTCCCATCCCTCAAGTTCTTAAGTTCCTCCAGTGGCTAGCAATTCCCTGCACCATGGAGGAAGATGTGCGTGCATTCATATTTCCCTTATGACTTTTGTATCCAAAATTCTTGTTGATGAGATTACTGGCAGAATGGTTGATTTTTATGATGACAAACTCCTGTTGTCTGTGAATGCAACTGAAGTTGTAAACTCATTTCCCAAAGGTCTCAAAACACTATTCAAACGTGATAGCTTTTAGTCCTCTCTGACCTCTGTGGGCCAAGTCGAAAGTTTACAAGTCAGAGGTGAGTCCTATTCTAGCACCAAACATTCAAATAATGCAATAACAAGTTCTCTCCATTTTTAAGATTCTTTCTTAATTTTATCTTTTATAATAACTGCTAAGGCACGATGGGCATCAGTCCCACAGTTTCTTGGATTTCTCTCTTCATCACGATTCAGTTGCACTGATAGCTCGAACTAAACTTTTTGAATCTATACGGCTATCATCAGTCATTTTGCTTTTTCCCAACCCTTCTCACCTTGCTTCAAACATTTCTCTACATTTTAAATTCCTTCTTAGTCCCCTGTTCTTTACTCTCAGTCTGAGATATGTAAATATAATCTTTATGTCACATTAGAGTATTTTGAATTAAGTAGATCAGTGGGTAAAAAAACAATAATAGCCAAACCAAAGCAAAAACTCTATTGCCATTTAACTCTGTTCAAATTACAGAAGTGCTAACAAAAATGATACTAAGTGAACTGAAGTGAAGTTAGGGAGCCTACAGACCCAATCCTCTGCCGTTTTCTTTCTACCTCCCCACCCATTTCCCCCAATACTCTAGGGAGGAGCACCATTGGAAAAATACTAAGGTAGGTGATGAAATTATATCCTTTCACTTCAAAATAACCATCTGATAGGCATCTACTCTTCTTCAAAGCACTATTCACTGATGTAACATTGCGTAAATGAACTACACAATATAAAAATATTTAGGCCTTACTCGGTACCAAGTTCTAAGTATGGGCCAGAGTCTACCCAAAGATCCTAGTTCAAGTTTAGGAGATACACAAATAAATTGGTCTCACAGACACTGTGTTACAGTGAAGGACAGAGGGTGAGAGAGAGGCACAGAGGGCATCAGGACCCCCTGGCAGATGATGTGTAGCTCCAAAGTGCTTCTAGGACATCAAAGTAAGGATTTATAAGCAAGAAAAGGAATTTCCATTATTCTTTTGGGGCCAGCCAAAAGCATATTTAAACTGTTCTTCTTGTATATGCTCACCCCCTCCCCTTATCTCCTATACAAAGGAGATCCTGTTCTAAGAATCTGTAAAATCCCTTACAATGTAGAGCATATCTAATTTTACAGGGACACATTAAATGCACTAGTCTTTTGATCTGCATAAAAATGCAATGCTCATTTTTGCCTCAGAGAAGTTGAATAAATATGTCTTTTTTCTTGAGAGTCTCAATGTTTTAAAATCATTTCTACTCTCTGTCTCTGGATAAAAATTTATTTCAAGTAACTGTGTCTCATTGTTCCTAGAGAGTGTCTCAAATTCTAAGTTCAATTGAGCCATTGGCAATGATACTCTAGGCACTGCCAGCGATTGAAAAAAAAAAAAAGAAAGAAAGAAAGAAAAGAAAAAAAGAAAACCTGAGAAAAATAATCATTGTCCTAATGGGGCTTAAAAGCTAATACTGTTGTTAAATCAAGCCTCCAAATAACCAGTACAAGACAGAATGAGATAAATGCCATCAGAAGTATAAACCAAATGCTGTCCTAGTTCAAAGAAAAATATGGAATTAATGTTTCTTAAATGTTACCCCTATTTTTCAAAGGAAGATGAGCTGGTATGAAAATAAAAGGATGAGCCCCTTCTAAAGATGATTTTTTAACAACAAACTTTAAAGCAAAAGGTAAAGAGAAGTATTTACCAGCAAAAGCTACACGATGAAGATACCAAAAGGAGAATCAACATAGACACATGAAAAATAATTGTGAAGGTTTCTAATTACTTGATCGTCTTCAACAGTTCTGACCTACTAATAATAGCGTTCATTCATTCTTTAATTCATATTTTCATTCTTTCAGTACACATGTATTGAACACCTACCCAACGTCCAGTGATCTGGGAGGCTCTCAAGGTACAAGATGAGCAAAGAAAGGAAGGCTCACTTTCTTTTTCTAATGAATGTTGTACCTTGAAAAACCTAACAGGGTGTTGCAGCATATGTGTTTGTGTACATCTTTTTAAATGGAAATATAACTCTCAAAAGTATTTAAGTTAAATTAAGTCTAACACATTCATATAGAAGTACAGATCATGTACCAGAGGAAAAAGAGAGTCAAGGATAGAGAGAAAGAGAAACTGGGAGGAAAAGACTAGGAGAGAGAAAGAGACTTGGTGTCTGAATGGACCAGAGAAAGGAATCAATAGTCTAGTCTAGCTAAGAAAAAGGGAATGTGTCTTTTGTCATTAGACAAACTATTTCAATAAGGGCTCATAATGTCAAATTTCTAGGCAGAATTTTTGCTTCTCATGTAAAAATGCAAAAAGTTCAAGTGACCTTATCAACCACTGGCTTTACTCTGATAATAATATTTTCACATGTATCTAGTGTAGGCAGACAGATAAAGTGATACATCTATCACTGAGGTTAGCTAGATTTTACATAGAATAGAAATATATGCATTATTTTAAATTAGAAAAAATAATTTAACTGGTTCAGAGGCCAAAAGAAAAGAAATACAGTGGAGAAAACACTATTCAATTGGATTTAAAAATGTGGGAGTTTTGCTATACTCCATTTGATAGGGTGAATCCATCATAGCCTGTTATTCATTTTACTGTGTCTGGATGAGGAATGAGTAAAATAAATAGGAAAAAGTTCTTCTTTATGGGCCCCGTGAGTTTCATCAGATTTTAGGGAATAGTAAGAGTTTACATGTAAAATGAAAGCATTAATGTAACCTATAAAATATTTATTTCTTCATAGTTAATTATATGTTTCCAAATCTGCCTTTAATTTCTGTAAAGGGAATCTTAGGTGGAGTAAGGTTTTTCAATTAAGCACATGGAGGGAAACAAGAATGTTGTTAAGTAGTAATAAAACTTAACACATTTGAAAAATAACTTATTGAAACTGTAAGGTAAAAAAAGGAATTTAAATCAATCATAATCCCTACATTGACCAGCCTACTGTTTTATTTTCCCATGTTCTTTTTTGTTATTTTTTTCATGACATATATATATATATATATATAAAGTATAAACAAAAATGCATCATCAGATCAAGCTTATTTCACTAAACATTATATTATTAAAGTTCTGTGTTGTTATAGTTTTTAAAAAAGATTTATTGAAGTATTTCATTCATACATGAATACACATAAACAATAAGTATATAGTAAAAGTTGTAAACTTACAAAGAAAAACATGCACATCATCATACAGGGCTCCATATATCACCTCATCACCAATACCTTGCATTATTGTAAAACATTTGTTACAAACTATGAAATAGAGCTTTGACAATTATTATTTTCAGAGACACATTTTTTTTTTCAGAGACACATTTTTTTTTCTACCAAATCATCATGTGATAATTTACTTTATTCCAGTAAGGAATTATTCCACTAACATTCACTGAGTGTTTGCCAGGTTCCAGGTGCTCATGCAGTGATTTCCCATACAGGATAAGCCCTGATGTGGGAGTACCATAACCTCAGGCCAGAGGGAAGGGCTGAGCTGAGTCCTGACAGGCATTTAACAGACTGGAAACTGTTAAACATAATGGGCCCCTAGTATTTCAATATAACTATTTTTAACAAATATTCCCAATCTTTGTATTTATTGTTCAGCAAAATGGGAAATATGTTTCAAACATTAAAATAATGAAATATTTCCAGTTCATTTATTACAGCTTAACTTAAACTCTAGCTATGTTACTTTGTGAAGTCTGAAATGAAGGGATAGTCAGAGAAAATATTTTCATAAATCTCATCATTGCAGGATTTGGATTTCTGTTCACTTCACTTGTGTCCAGGTAAGGACATGAGGGTGAGCAGGTGCTACGAAGTGAACAATGCAAGGGACCACAAGCCACCAGAGGCTTCTTGTGTCTTCATGAAAAGATTGCAAGCATAAGGCTTTACACACTGAGGTTTGTGAAGATATTTCTAAGTAGTTCAGCCTGCTTAATAGAGTTATTTATACCTATTATATTTAAAATGTAAATATGCAAGAGATAATTCTTGATTCAATTTTCCACTCTTGCTTTCCAAGTCAAGTTGTTTCAATCTTTCCTACCAGCTGATCACGTCTTTAATTCTTTCTAATGAATATATACGACTTCCTATTTCCAGGTCTTCTTTATGTTTAAATTCTATGCCTTCTGATTTCACCTCTCTGTCCCTTGAATGCATTCATTCATTCTATCTCTACTGCCACCCAGTCCACTCACCTCACCAACCTCTTTCATCCAGAACACTCTAAACGCCTTCAAGGTGGTCTCTCCATTTCTCCCAACTCTGCTATATTCCCTTCTCAACACAGCTGCATGAAGTATCTTCTTAAAATGCAGTCGCTTCATGCCACTTCCCTCACTTAAAGCTCTTAATGGCTACTCATTCCCTTTGAGATAAAAATTTCAAATCCCCAATGTGACTGGCAGGATAGATGAAGCTCTCGGCGCCTGCTCTCTCCCACTTCTGGGCTTTCCACACACCGTTCCCTCCCCTGGGACACGTGTCCACTTTCTTTCTCTTACTGGATCCTCATGATGCCTAAGGGACCCTCTTTTTCAAAACAAGTTCACTTGTTCAGCTATGTGTTCCCCTAACACGAATTACAATTCATTATTTATTCTCTTCTAGAGAAGAGGCTGGTGAGGAAAGAAACTTGTAATATCAGTCATCTTTATACCCCCAGCACCTCTTTCGAAGCCTGACACAGTCAACACTCACGGAATGGATGCCTAAATCTGAAGGTATAAGATTACTTCTTTCACAGACCATTTTGTTGGTTTGTTTTATGATTCAAATATGTGTCCCCCACTAAAATTTTTGGCTTGCAGCTATAATAAGTTTAACTAAAAATATATATAAACGTCAAAACATAACTTCTTCAAATATTTTAGAATGATAAAAATATAAATAAGCAAATGTGAGAATTAAAACAGGAGACTCTTTTAGAATTGTGGATTATAACAAGGACATTTATCAAATATGCACTGATGGTTTAAATTAACCTGGACTATGGCATATTTTTTTCCCTCCAGCCTTCCTAATCCCCAAGAACTACAATGAACTTTCTGAGACAATGGCTCAGCTACCTATGCATCTGCAGGGCCTGCTTCAAATACTTGCCTTATACATACCTATGCACAAAGCTCCATGCCAGTCACACAGTTTGCCTAGGATGACCCAAATAGACAGCTATGCTCTAATGAGTCGGTCTTTCTAACCAGAGAAAAGTCCCTGATTCTTAGCTGAAAGGATCCTGGGAGATCTGTCAGTGAAGAGCAAAGCACAGAATGCATTATTCTCCTGGACCATTGGTTTCACAGAACTTTGCTAACTCAGGGTGTGGGTAACAGATCATCAGCAGCAGCAGCATTTGGGAGGTTGTCAGAATGCAGAATCTTGGGTTCCACTGAGAACTACAGAGTCAGAATCAGCATTTTAACATGATCCCTGGGTAATCTGTATGTACATTGAAACTTGAGAAGCAGTGCCTTAGAGGACATGCTCATCCCCACTGCATGCCACATTGCGTGCCAATCAATGGGGCAATGGGTGCAGTCAAGCCTAGACTTTCCCTGCAGCCTGAAACTCAGTAATAGCTGACCCCATCCATCAAGGCACTTTGCTTGCTGGTGATTGGAAGAGGAATTGCATCACATATTTAGACAACCACCGAGCCAGGTGCCGGGCGCTACTTAAGGAAAAGCCTTGATGTTCTGCAAACATTTTAAAGCAGATTCAACCAATGAAACTTTTGTAATCACTATTGTCATGGAATATAGATCTGTGTTTCTCCTCACCATCATATTCCTGGCCTCTAAGTTTTCCATTTTGACCAGAAATGAGTAAACCAGAAATCTCTGGCAGTCAACTAGAGCCACATAAGCCAAGAAAGTATTTTGATTTTTACTAATTATTAATATTATTCCTCCTTACACAAGTGTTCTTTTTGATTACCTTTGCTTTTGCCAAACCTATACAGAAGAGAATTGCACCTATTGGGTCTGGAGGAAAGGAGCTATGTTACTCTGTTAGTAAATGGCCAGGAGGTACAAGAGGGAGGCCTACCCATAGAGACCTCTCTAGGGACAGGGATAAAATCACCATGCCAGTAATGTATGAAAATATAGGCAGCTCAGATAAAGTGCAGATCACTAGGGATATTATCAAGTCATGCAAAATTTATTTGATTGTAGCAATTGCCTGTGCCTTTTTGGGGGCACAGTTGTAACTCATTAGCAGCCTCATCCTTCTCTGCCTTCCTCAAGCGAGTCCCTCCATCCATCTTTAGGCTGTTGGCAACAATAATGAAAAGGCATGGCTGTGATGTGGGCTCAGCTGTGCCAGGTCTCCACAAACCTATTTTCCTCCCTGGCATCACACATCAGATAATAGAATATTCATTGTTCACATAAAACCATATGCTGCATTGGCACAAATCCCATCGTTCAATACTTAAGGCTGCGCTGGGTCCCCAGATATCCTCTATTAGAATCCCGGAGAAGACATGCTAAATGCATGGCAAGCTCTCAACATCTACAATTGTATTTTCTTTTCTTACTGTTTCTCAACATTTTGTAAGCTTAAATATAAGTGAAATTTTATAAAATAGTACACGGCACAGCCCTTCCAAATTTACACAGTGATAGCAATGAAGACACCAAAGAAGTAAAAATTCACAAAAGTGCAACATAAGCAGCAGGGCAGCTGCAAAATTGCGGAGAAAAAAATTACTGCTAGAACTGGACCAAAAAGCACAACTGGTGGCCCATTTGTGCTCTGTGAGCTGGAAACTGCCATTGTGGACATAGTTCTGTAGATGCCACTCCACCCCACCACTTCAGTGTCTCATCATCTGCTCCTGAATTAAAAAATACAACTTCATATCAATTCTGAAACTAGGTGGCCAAGGAACTGCATCAGCTTTTCACCCTACATCCATTTTGACTACAATGACCCCAAAATAGCTGAGAATGTAGTATGAGTGATCTGATGAAGGTCTCTTGAATCCTATCCTTGAATCCAGAGATGATATGGACATGCATGTAATATATAAACCTACTGTAGATAGTGGTAGAGAAAGTATAAGTCCTGGAAAAAATGTGTGCTGGGAAGTGTAGCTTTTCATCTATGTCAAGAATGTCAGACAGTCAGTCAGCAAACAGCCTGTCTGTTTGCAAAAGATCAGGTTTGGATGAATGGTCAAACTCAAGGGAATAGACATTAAATTAAAAAAATAATATCTTTGTGATGTTCAGATTGAAAAATAAATGTGTAAAGATGGATACTATTCAGTGTTGGGGAGGGCATGAGGAATCAGGCAAGTTTATATATTTTTGGTGTAACTGGCACTGCCCTTTTGGAAAGTGTTTGGACCGTCCACTAACATTAGCTATTCACTTTTTCTTTGACTGAGTAATTTTATTTCTAGAACTCTATCTGAGTAGAAAAGCATTTTGCCTACATATGCAAAAATGATTTGTTTAGAAATATACATATGCCAGTATTATATGCAGTAGAAAAATATTGGAAGTAATTTAAGTGTCTATCAATAGGGGAACTTTTACATAAATTATTGAACCTCTATCCTATGTGGTCATTAGAAAGAATGAGATAGATTTATACATACTAAGATAGAAGATGTGCTCATTGTAAGTGGTCAAAGTTAAAAAGCAAATTGTGGAATAGTATGTATATTATAATTTTATTTATGTTGGAAGTAAAGTTGAGTATATATAACTACTTGTCAGTGTGTATAATATACATTGTATCTTTGAATCTCAGAAAATGTGGGATTTATATAAATATGGTTTGTACATGCATAAAAAGAGGTCTGGGAAAATACACAACAAACTTAGAAGCTAAACTTTGAAGAATTTTAGTGACTAATAAGGCTGAAAAAGAAATCTTAATTTTTTATGATATATAATTTTGCATTATATATATTTTAAGTGAATATTTATTACATTTATCATTAAAAATGAAATATAAGTCCTGAAAGAAATATAAACTATACAGTTTTAAAGTGGTTATAGCTAAAAGTGAGATTCTGATTTTAAATTTCTTATGTATTTCTGTATTTTCCAAATTTTCTATAATGAACACATATTGTTACTGTACATGAAATAATGATTTTCTTTTAAATTTGGCTTGTTCAATTTTGTTTATCATCAAAGGAAATAAGAAGAAGAAAACTTGAAAAAGTACATAATATTAACAGAAATTCCCTTTGGTTAATGGGATTCTGGATAATTTTTTTGGTGTTTCTTCTATTTTAATGTATTTTCAAATTTTCTATAAGTTTTATTTTTGCACTGCTAAAAAAGTAAAAAACAAAAATAAAATAAAAACTTTCCAAATTCTAAAGAGTTTATCAAACTACTACAAAATTTTTGATTATATTACAGAAAGATGCAAAAGAAAACAGATATAAATATGTGTTATCAAAAACCTAAAATAGAAGGTGCATCAAAACTGGAGGGGAATTAAATTCTGGAAAACTCTTCTGAGGTTTCTAAAGTTTTCTTTGTATCAAAGATGTTTCATGTTAAGCACATAGAAAGTGGATAAAAACATTAGCATTTGCTCTGGGTGCCAAGGTGATAGTGCCCATAAGATGTCACACTCTAGACCCATGTGATAGATACTTCATGTCATTTGTGAGCATCTGTGCTTAAATCCCTTCAATGGACCCACTCATCCATATGATGTTCTGCCATGATCAGTTATGGGGCCTTCACAGGTTTCACATCAAGACTACTGAAGAAAGAAAAAAAAAAAAAAAGAAAATGAAACATGGGACAGTATAGCATAGGAAACCCTTTTGTGAAAAACTGAGTATGGTTAATAGTGCATATATAAGAATATTTTTCTCTGAAACAGTACAATGTACATTAATGATATAAGACTTTAATAATAGGGTGATATGTGGGCAGAAATACAACCAAAGAAAACTATGGACAGTATTGTACAGTAATATATTAGCAATATTCCTTCAATGATAAAAAGGGAAGTATGCTAAGTGAAAAGAAGTAGACAAAAAGTACTACATATTGTTTGACTCCATTTACACAAAATGTAAATACAAATAAATTATAGAGATGGAAATAGATTAGCACTTATGTATGGCAGGAGAAGGATAGAGAGATTGATAGGTGACTACTAAGGGAAAGGGGTTTTTTTGTTTGTTTTTGGAGTCATGAAAATGCTAATACTGATTGCAGTGATGAATGCTCAACCTTGTGATTGTACCAAATGCCATGATAGTGCACTTTAGTTGGATTGCATGGTTTATGAACATGTTCCAATAAAACTGATTTTAAAAAAAGAAAGACTACTTGGAAAAATCATCAGTACCACCTCTGAACCACTATTTATAAAGATGCTGAAGGCATGACCCACCAGGGTGAAGCCCACGTGATTCTCTGACATATTCTTTCTAGAATGGACATGGAAGGAGAACGAATGCTCTAAGCAGGGTGTATCAAAGGAAAGCTAGTAGCTTGGAACACTAGGAAAAGACAGTAAGTGACAAATTGGCCCAGAAAAGTGATACAAGTTTGGATCTGGCTTCTCTAGTACGTGCCTCTGTAGGCAACAAGATGTCTTGCCCACAGGAGGAAGTAAGTCAACAGCTACTCATAAACAGCTTATCTTCTGATATATGTCTTTTACTGAAGAAAGCGCCCCTTTACGTATGCGTCATCTCACGGAGAGACTGATCATTCTCAAGGGTATTAACCTCCAACAGGAAGGATTAAGATATTAGATACCTGTTTAATATTGTAAACAGCTCAGTCTAGCACAGGGCATTTATCAGCAAACTTTCACTTTCCCCAGACCACGGCATAATAGTAAGAGCAAGCATGCTAAAGGAAGAAAAAGCAGAGAACGTTATAAATTGTTGTAAAATGTCGATTAAGATTAGCATGCTACTATTCTTAGCACTTGTTGGACAAATCTATATCCCCAAGGATTGTAATTCAGGTAAAACACATGAGTGCAACATAGTGGAAAGAATGACATGTGGGTGCTAAAACCAAACCAGCAGGCATGGTCGTCAAGTAAGAATCCTGAGTGAGGCAGAGCCAACCGCTAAATCTTCTTTACGTAGGTGGTGCTGTAGCTTTTGGGATCCTCAGTATTTTTCATGACTTTCAAGTTTCCAGGGATGCCCTGCCCTTTATCTACCACATTGACTATTTGGATTACTTACCAACAACTAATGAGGTTATCGACTAGCGAAGTGTCAGTTGAAGTGTATGCAAGTGACATGTTGTAACAGTGCTATCAGTTAAAGCAGTGGACTAAATGTACATATTAACTAAGACTCCATTTAAAAACCCCATTACAGTAAAAAAATTTTAAAAAGGCACAGATGCATAAAGACAAGGAGAATGGGGAGAAGATAATAGGAACCAAATTTTGTAAAGGCAGATAGACAAATGGTTACCAATATAACAGAACTGAGGAAGCTGAAGTGGAAGAGAACAAGAAGATTTACCTTAAATATCCTCAGAAAATCTCAGCAATTGATAGCACCTGGTATCTTTTAAAGGGGAAGGTGGTGAGGCAAAAAGATTAGAGGATTGATTTAAAGTATTTTGGAACAAATTCTAAAAACATCCAGCACTGGCAAAGATGAGGGGCAAAGGGAATATTTATTTACTGCTATTCAGAGCACAAATTGTTTTGGGGAACAATCTGGCAAAAGCTGGCAGAGGGTGATAAGATTGCGAATACCTCATAATGCTGTAGTTGCACTTCTAAACATCTTTGTCTATTTCCCTTGTCTTGAATGTAGGCTGAACTTATGACTCATTTCTAATGAATGGAATATGGCAGAAGTGATGGGATGTCATTCTGAGATTAGTTTTGCAAAATGATGGCTTCTGTTTTGTTTGCCCTCTGTTTCTCTGTCACTGGCCTGTTCTGAAAGAAGCCAGAAAGGTATGGAGGCACTCAGTCCACCCTTCTGTGAAGAACTGAATCCTGCCGAAAGTCATATGAGTGAGCTTGGAAGTGGATCCTCCTAGAGCTGAGCTTTGAGATGACTGCAGTACCGGCTGACAATATGATTACAGCCTTGCAAGAGATCTTGAGTGAGAGGACCGAGCTATGCTTTGGGGATAATGTGTTACGAAGCAACAGATAGCTAATACAAATTCACACATATGAATAGCAGAAGCTAGATAGGAGAAGGTTCAGAGTAGCATTTTTGGTTATAGAAAAAATTAGATACAACCTAAATATATATCAATAAGAAAATGGATAAATAACTTGTGACATACCCTTGCATTGGAATATTGCACAACAGTGAAAAAAATGAATGAACTAGAACTATGTATATTAATAATTCTCAAAAAATAATGTTGAGAGAAAAAACTTGCATGTTTAATAACATGCAAAATACCATACATGCTTAGGTGTTTACACATGTAGTGAAATTAAATAGAAAAGCAAGGCAAAGGTGATCATGGAAGGACACACAAGGAACTTTAACTGTGCCTCAAAGGTTCTCCCTTAAGTTTGGTTGTAGCTACCCAGGTATGTACTATATTATTTTTGCATATTTCTAAATGCCTTATCTATTGCATGAGTAACTTGAAATTAGAGTGGTTAGACCCTAGGTCGCCTCCCTCACTCCATGCAGTAGAATGACTGCCCCTTCCCAATGCTGGCAAAAGACTGAAAGTTTACCTTCTGGAGATGGTGAGCCAGAGAGACTTTGGACTGTGTAACAAAAAGCCTACTGGGGATAAGGATTCCATAAAGCAATTTTCCAACCTTTTTATTATGAACTATCACTTCCCCAGCTCCCTAACCAAGTGGGACCCCAGAATAGTGTCAGTTGAGCCTTTACTCCCCAAGCAGTACCACTCTGAGGGATCTGACCAGGCAAGAGAAAAGGCCTAGTAGTACTGTCATCTCCGTCTTCTCCCAATGAAACAATCCAGCCAGATTACAGCAAAGCCCACACCTGCCAAATTACAGCAAAGCCCACACCAGCCAGATCACAGCAAAGCACACAGCCAGCAAGCCCCAATCACATGCCCTAAGCATTGTATTAGTTTACCCTTAAATGTGAGCAGACAGTCAAGGATCACAACACATCTAAGCAAAAACTTTACTATAAATGACCTTAAATAATTCATAAATAGTGACTCAGAGGAAACATAGACTCTACAGAGATAGGGAAATTCAACAATAATATGAAACAACCCAAAGCATATTATTATCTTAGAGAGATAAAAAAATCACATTCATAAAAGAATAGAATTCCATAAGGTGGAAACATTAAGAAAACAAACAAACAAAAAAAGAAGGTTTAGGAATTAAAAACATAGCAGTGATGGAAAACTCAAATTTGAGAAAAATAACTCAGAAAATAGAATTAAAAAGCTAAGAGATGGCCAATAGAGAAAAATGATGAGAGGTATAACATCTGAATAATAGGAGTACCAAAAAGAGACCAAACACTTTAATAAAATTTCCCAAAGCTCAAGAACAGAAGCTTCCAGATGAAAGACTTGCAAGTACCCAGTAAAGTGGTTTAAAAAATACCCTCAATGGGTTCCATCATTATGGCATTAATATTTCAGAACATAGGTATAAAAAGAAGATTCTATCTGGGGGATGCATGTTAAATACAAAGGGTTTTTAATCAGAATGACATTGGAATGCTTAATACAACACCTGGAACTGGAGAAAAATGGAGCAATGCCTTCAAAATTCTGAGAGAAAATAACTTCCAACCCAGAATTCTATACCTATTCAAACTATCATCAAATGTTAGAAAAGAATAAAATGTTTTTAGCACGCAAATTCTCCAAAAACTTACTTCTTTCATCCTATTTCTCAGGAATCTAATGAAGGAAGTGCTTCAACAAAATAAAGAGAAAACCAAAAAAGCAACAGACATGCAACCTAAGCAACAGGAGATTCCACAGAGAAGAAAGACAAAGAGATTACTACAAATGATTGTTAAGGGAGCTCTCCAGATGACAGCTAAAGAACAGGCCTGGAGAACCTCTAGGCAAGAGGGTTCTGGGAGTAATGTCTCCAAGAAGATAAAATTGATAGAATAACCAATGGGCTTAAATATATTTACCCTATGACGACAGATTTACACTACGGAGGAGAGTTGGGGGTTAACTGGATATGGATACATAGAAAACTAATAAA
>JAQZBX010020471.1:0-32981 GCA_029593785.1 Cabassous unicinctus
CATCAGAGCCCCAAAATATATGAAGCTAATACTGGTAGATTTTAAGGGAGAAAGAGATGGTTCTACATTAATTTTAGGGGTTTTCAATACATACTTTCAATAGTGGACAGAACAGCTAAACAGAAGATCAATAAGGAAATAGAAAACTTGAATGTTACTCTAAACCAGGTATACCTAACAGACAAACACAAAACAGCAGCAGAATACACATTATTTTCTAGTGCACACAGATCATTCTCCAGTATAGACCATATGTTGGACCACAAAACAAGTCTCAGTAAATTAAAACATATAGAAGTCATACAATGTATATTATCTGATCAAAGTGGAATGTTGCTAGAAGTCAGTAACAGAGGGAGAAATGGAAAATTCACAAATATTTGGAAATCAAACAACATACTCTTAAACAATGTATAGGTCAAAGAAAAAATCACAAGGGAAATTAGGAAATATCTTGAGGCAAATTAAAAGGAAAACACAATATACCAAATCTTAAGGGATGCAGCAAAGTCTGTGCTGAGAGGGAAATTTATAGCTCTAAACAACCATATGACAAAGAAGAAACATTTCAAATTAGAGATCTTATCTCAAAACTGGAGGATCTAGAAAATGAAGAACATACTAAATCCAAAGCTAGCAGAAGGAAGGAAATAATAAAGATTAGAATGGAGATAAATGAGACAGAAACATTTATAAAATATATATATATACAAAATCAACTAAACCAAAAGTTGGTTCCTTGAAAAGATCATAAAATTTATAAACTTTATATTTATCAATTTACCTTTTTGTATGTCTAAACTTTAGATAGACAAAGAAACAGAGAGAGGACACAAACAAATAAGATCAGAAATGAAAAGGGAGACATTGCAACCAATACACAGAAATGAAAAGGACTATAATAGGTAGTATGAAAAACTCTATGCCAACAAATTTGAGACCTTAGAAAAAATGAACAACTTCTTATAAAAAATAAACCACTTACACTGAATCAAGAAGAAATAGAAGATCACAACAAACCAATAACTAGTAAAGAGATTGAATCACTAATCAAATATCTCCCAATTAAGAATACCCCGGGACCAGGTGTCTTCACAGGAGAATTTTACCAAATATTCCAAAAAGAATTAACACCTGTCTTTCTCAAACTTTTCCAAATAGTTGAAGAGGAGGGAACACTACTTAATTCATTCTATGAGGCCAACATCACTCTCATACCAAAGCCAGATAAAGATATTATAAGAAAAGAAAACTACAGACTAATATCCCTTATAAATATAGATACAAAAATCCTCAAGAAAATACTCACAAACTGAAACCAACATCACATAAAATGAAGTATGTATCATGACCAAGTGATATCCATACCAGGCTTACAAGAGTGGTTCAACATAAGAAAATTGATAAATTGTAATATACCACAAAAATTAAACAATGGAAAATAAAAGATCATCTCAATTGTTACAGAAAATGCATTTGACCAAATCCAGTACCCCTTCTTGATAAAAGCCCTTAAAATATGAAGACTAGAAGGAAACTTCCTCAACATGATAAAGGACATACATGAAAAACCCACAGCTAACACCATACTCAATGGTGAAAGACAGAAAGCTTTCCCTCTAAGATTTGGAACAAGAAAAAGATGCCCACTGTCACCACTGTTATTCAACATTGTGCTGGAAGTTCTAAGTAGAGCAATTAGGCAAAGGAAGGAAGGGAGGGAGGGAGGGAGGAAGAAAAGGCATCCAAATTGGAAGGAAGAAGTGAAACTTTCCCTATTTGAAGATGACATGATCCTACATGCAAGAAATCCTGAAAAATCCAAACAAAGCTACTAGAACAAACAATTAATTTCAGAAAAGGGGTGGGGTACAATATAAACGTGCAAAAATCAGTAGTGTTTCTACATAATTGTAATGAACAATGTGAAGATGATATTAAAAAATATATATCTATTTACAATAGTCACTAAAAGAATAAAATGTCTAGGAATAAATCTAACCAGGAATGTAAAGGAATTGAACACAGAAAATTGTAAGACATTGCTAAAAGGAATCAATGAAGACTTAAATAAATGGAAAGAAATTCCGTGTTCATAGAATACTAAATACTGTTAAGATGTGAACTCTACCCAAAGTGATATACATATTCAACACAATCCCAATCAAAATTCCAACAACATTCTTTGTAGAAATGGAATAGCCAATCAACAAATTTAAATGGAAGGGTAAAGGGCCCTGAAGAGCCAAAACCACCTTAAAAAAGAAGAACAAAGTTGGAGGACTCCCACTTCCCAATCTTAAAATCATTACAAAGCCATAGTGATCAAAACAGCTTGGTACTTGCACAAAGACATACATATAAAGCAATGGAATCAAACTGAGGGTTTAGAAATTGACTCTAATATTTATGGCCAACTGATTGTGACAAGTGTCCCATGTCCATTCATTTGGGGAAAAAATTGTCTCTTCAAATAGTTTTGCTGGGAAAACTGAATGTCCATGTGCAAAAGAATGAAGGTGGACACCTACTTCACACCATATACAAAAATCAACTCAAAATGGTCATAGACCTAAACGTAAAAAGCAGAACTCTAAATCTCCTAGAAGAAAATATAGGGAAGTATCTTCAGGACCTTGTGTTGGGCAATGTTTTCTTAAATTTTACACCCTAAGAACAAATAAGAAGAGTAAAATTAGATAAAGAAGACCTCATCAAAATTAAAACTTTTTTCTATCAAAGGACTTTATCATGAAAGTAAAAAAACAACCTACTCAATGGGAGAAAATATTTAGAAACTGTATATATCTAGTAAAGATTTAATATCCAGAATATATAAAGAAATCCTACAGCTCAATCATGAAAAGACAAACAAGCCATTTTAAAAATGGGCAAAATATTTGAGTAGACGTTTCTCAAAAAGAAAACACAAATGGCCAAAAAGCTAATGAAAAAACGTTCAATATCATTATCTAGTAGTTAAATGCAAGTCAAAACCACAATGAGATACAATTTCACACCACTAGAATGGCTACTATTAATTTTTTAATGGAAAATTTCAAGGGTTGGAGAGGAAGTGGAGAAATAGGAACACTCACCATTGTTAGTGGGCATATAAGATGGTACAGGCTCTGTTGAATAGAGTTTGGAAGTTTCTCAGAAAGTTAAGTATAGAATTGCCATATGATTTGGCAATCCCACTTCTAGGTATATACCGAAAAGAATTAAAAGTCCCTGTATCATGAAAGTATAAAGAGCCTTGCCATGTAGAAATTATGGCATTTACTATGCCCTACAGAGTAGCCCATTGGTATCTGTCTGGTTTCTAGTAAAACACCACATCTCTTGGGTTAAAGAGGCCATTGTGTAATCTCAGTCTCAGTGACTCTTAAGATGCAGCCATGAGTCATTTTAAATTGATCTATCTGATTGTGTATATCTGATATTTCCTGTCAGGGCCAAGTCTATAGTGTAACAGGGTTATTTATTCAAGGACTATCTGTTCATGGACTAAGTGTGGGATGGGCAGGACCCAGCAGTTACTCTGATTGGTTTCCTTTGCTATATGATGTGGTAGAAGGATGAAGGAATTATGTTCAAGGTAGTAGTACATTGGACAGAATAGGTTAAAGAGGAGATAAAAGAAAATCATGGCGAAGGTAGGGTATTGTTGTATATGGAGATTTGGCTTTGAAAGTGTTATAGGATGAATAGCAGAATGTTTAGACTGATGGCAAAAAGGAAGAAACAAAGAAAAAGGTAAGGAAATTCAGATTGGTCTTGATCCATGGTCTTGGGCATAATCTACTTGTTTCAATGTCTTCGGTCAGAATCTGTATGCATCAAATGCTGTCTGCTTCTGGAATCCTCATGTCAATTTTATTTTGAGGTCCAAAATGGGAATGCCTTCCAAGGACATGGAGCATATTTTAGGGGTCAATTTCCTATAGTTTTACTGCCATAATGGTGGTCTGTAAGACTTGATAAGGACCTTTCCATATAGGATCTAAAGCAGTCTTCAATGATGTCTCTTCCAGTATTATCAAGAGCCTGTATTGAAGGTGATGTAGTGTCTACTGTAAAACAATTTTGGGAAAGGCAGCCTGGTTCTATGAATGGTAGAACTGTGTCTATTCAATTAGTCCCTTACAATAAATAATTAGCAATGTCATATTGTAATAGATTGGAGTATGATATAGTAAGAGAATTAATGGGCCTCCTGTGTCTTCCCATTATGATTTCAAGTGGGGGCAGCTGGTGTACTCTTGAGGGACTAGGTCTTATGGTCATCAAGTTTAAGGGGAAAATCTTAGGCCAAGCTTCAGAGAGATTCAGATCATTTAGCTAATTTGAGTTTTAAGATAACATTTGTTCTTTTTACTTTTTCTGATGATTTATAATGGCAGGGACAGTGAAATTTTTGGTTGACAAAGAAGACCTTGCAATGGTCCAGGATTACAATTCCAGGTGTCTCTATTGTTTGAGAGAATAGCAAGAATTCCCCAGGTGTAAAACAAAGTCTAATCATATTTTTAGTTACTATGAGGGCAGTAGGCTTGTAACAAGCAATAGCCTCTATCCATCCAGAAAATAGATATACAATAAGGATATATCTATATCTATTGAAAGAGATAGATGTATAAGGTCTAATGAATATATTCAAAAGTGCCTGTTAGTCAAGGTATTTGACCCTGTCCCACCTTTAGAGTTTTACAAGGGTTATGTTAACTGGCAGATGGAACATGATTCATTTATTCTTATTATTTAAAGTTCCTTTTTAGCTGAAGATGATGCTCTGACTTGTAGCTACATGCAAACACATTCAGAGAAGCATCAGAGTAAAAAAAATGCATTTGGTAAGGAAGTTTGTTTTTGTGCTGTGTCATATATTTTTTAAGAATAATTAAAATTATGACCAATAACACTATACTGTTGTATTAGTCAGCCAAAGGGGTGCTAATGTGAAATAACAAAAATGGGTTGGTCTTTATAAAGGATATTTATTTGGGGTAGAAGTCCACATATACCAGGCCATAAAGCATTAAGTTTCTTCTCTCACCACAGTCCATTGCCACGTGTTAGAGCAAGACAGCTGCCGACATTTACCAGGGTTCAGGCTTCTTGTGTTCCTCTCTTCCCAGGGCTGTGTTTCTCTGCGGGCTTAGCTCCTGTTTCCTCCACAAGGTCAGCTGCAGACGATCAGGTGAATGGCTCGCTTCTCTTCTCCTGGGGCCTTCTTTCCAACATCAAAACTGCTTCTCAAAAACTGTTTCAACTCTGTTCTTTGCCTTGCTTTTTACATTTGATTACCCACCCACCAAGGGGTGGGGCTCAACGTCCTACTGATGTGGCCCAGTCAACGCCCTAATCGTAAATTAATCATGCCCAGATTAACGGATCAGTTTACAAGCATGATCCAATTATATTTTTGGAATTCATAATTATATCAAACTGCCCAAGTGTAACACTCCACCCTCTGAATTCCAAAAATACATTACAATATTTAAAAAACCTTAAATCAGTAACAATTCAAGTATAAAATCATATCATAATCATTTTAAAGAAATACAGTTCATCTTGAGGCAAAGTCCCGTCTGCTATAGACCTCTGAAACTTACAAAACCATTTAGCTGCTTCCAATACACAAATGGAAAAGAAAAAGGATAAACATTTTCATTATCATAAGGAGAAATTGGTATGTTAAACATGAGTCATGGATCTTTTACAGTTCAGTAAAACTGCAGGGCATCCTCCATTCGATTTCAAAGTCTGAGAGTCATTCTTAAGATGGTGTTTTCTTCTCCTTGGGGCCACATGAGGACCCACCATTTCCAAAGGCTTGCGCGATGGCCATTTTCTTGGTTCCACCCTCATCAAGCATCTGGGTGTCAACCAAGCTCCAGACCTCACCCTCCAAGAGTGTTGGGGTGATTCCTGCACCTTACCCAATCTTTGGGTTAGAGTCTTAGGCCCCCTAGTACAGTGAGGTGAAGACAACATTCCCCCTAACCTTTGGCATACTGGTTCAACCCTTTCAGAGCAACGAGTTGACCACCTGGCCTTCCCTAACCTTTGGCATAAAGGGTCAACCCTCTCAGAGCAATGGGTTGACCACCTGGCCTTCTCTAATCCATGGCGGACAGGTACACCCCTCTCAGACCTATGGGGTGTTGACCTTAACTGCCCTGATCTTTGAGGAATGTGCTCCACCCTCCCTGCACCCTGGGGCAGGAAAACTCTTCCTGAACATTGTGTGGTGATATCCACCCTCTTCAACTGCTGGGGAAAACTCACCCTCTCTGAACCATGGGGCATCAAAACTTTCTCAGAACATCAGGTAGGAACTATCCACCCTCTTCAACTGCAGGGGCAAACTCACCCTCTCTGTACACATGGGTGGGGCTCCTCTCTTGGCCCAAGGAGATGTCTTAAGTCCAGATCTCTGCTTACACGGTTTTCTTCTTAAAGCTTATTCTCCTTCAATCTCTCCTTTCTATGTTCTCTTTTGTCCAAGCTGACAGTGGTTTTGTTCATACAGCTCTCTCAAAAACTTTGTTGGTTTAGCATGCAGGAAGCAGGTGTCCAAGCCATCAGACAGTAAGACTTTCCACAAGTCTTTCCGAGATAACTGCATCTTCAATTCTGATTTACAAGTTCCAGGTTTAGGTAAGTCTTCAAATGGGGCACTTTTATCTGGGGAATTGATTTCCAGAAACTTGAAAGTTCTGGAATCAGCTTCTGTTTTCTTTGTGCCCAAAATTCAGTCCTCAGTGTATTTCGCTCATCTAGTATTTTGCTATAAGCTGCAAGGAGAAGCCAAGCCACATTCTCCAAGTTTACTTTGGAAAGTTCTTCAGCTAAATGCTCCGGTTTGCCATTTTCAAATTCTGTCTTCCATATAACACCAGGAGTTAATCTTGCTAATTTCTCTGCAACTTTAAAACATGGATCGCCTTTCCTCCAGTTTCCAATAATAATTTCATCATTTACTTCTAAGACATCATAGAAAGTCTCTTTAATGTCCATATTACTATCAACAGTCTCTTCAAAGTGATCTAGGCCTTTTCTAGCAAGCATTTCACAATTCCTCCAAAAAATACTGCTTACCCATTTATAAAATCGTTCCAATATTTTGGTATATGCAAAAGCACTTCCCCACTCCTCGGTACCAAATTCTGTATTAGTCAGCCAAAGGGGTGCTAATGTGAAATAACAAAAATGGGTTGATCTTTATAAAGGATATTTATTTGGGGTAGAAGTCCACAGATACCAGGCCATAAAGCATTAAGTTTCTTCTCTCACCACAGTCCATCGCCACATTTTAGAGCAAGACAGCTGCCGATGTGTACTAGGGTTCAGGCTTCTTGGGTTCCTCTCTTCCCGGGGCTGTGATTCTCTCCGGGTTTAGCTCCTGTTTCCTCCACAAGGTCAGCTGCAGACGATCAGGTGAACAGCTCACTTCTCTTCTCCTGGGGCGTTCTTTCCAACATCAAAACTGCTTCTCAAAAACTGCTTCAACTCTGTTCTTTGCCTTGCCTTTTATATTCAATTACCCACCCACCAAGAGGTGGGGCTCAATGCCCTACTGATGTGGCCCAGTCAACGCCCTAATCATAACTTAATCATGCCCAGATTAACAGATCAGTTTACAAGCATGATCCAATTATATTTTTGGAATTCATAATTACATCAAACTGCCCAACTATAACAACTGTGGTCTAATATTAAGCAGAATGGCATATGGACAGTGAGGACATTGTCAAACCTCTAGGAATTCTGCATATCTCTAAAATATTGATATTAATAACATTTACCCAAACAACCTTTGTAAAACTCTAAAGTGGGACAGGGTCAAATACCTTGAATAACAGGACACTTTTGAATATATTCAAAAAGTCCTTATACAATTATCCTATCATCAGCAAAGAATGAAAATTTTATGTCTTCCTTCCTCTTTGGACGTCTTTTTTTTTTTTTTTACACTGTTGAAAAGTTCTTATTGTAAAATTGTAAAAAGAAAAATAGATGGAAAAAATTACAAATTTTGAAAGAGAGTGCAAGGTTAGGTTAGATTTAATATAACCAAGTATAAAAAATAGATATCAGAGCAAACATACATTGATAAATGTAATAATAATTCAAATATACTAGAAATTAATTGTAACATAATTCTAATTTTTATATTACAGCTCTAACAATTGGACATAATAATCTCTAAGAATGAAATAAATTATTGGTTTAGTTATTTAATTTTCATTTAGGCCATAATTCTTTCTAGATAAACAAATTTCTATTTGGGAATTCTTCCCATCTTATTGGAATGAATTACGGCATATAACAATTTGCCAACTCATAATTTTATGAGACAGAAAAACTCAAAATCTTGTTCAATAGTAGTCATGCTAAGTCATTATTGATCCAGATAGATTATTTTAATTATAGAGTATGAATAAGGAAGGGTTAAAGAAAAATGAAGTATACAAAAATTTATCTCTTCTCCAGCCCTCCTCAATTAAAAGCAAGTGTTTATTCTGTATTTGTATGAATAAAATTACAGAATACTGAACAATTGGCCAATTGTACTTAATAATTATTGTTCATATACTATAATGTTGTTTGGAGTTGCAACACCTACTCTGCAGTTCAAAGGACTCACCCAAGTCAACTAACAGAGAGGAGATGTTGGACAAACAATATACCAAGGAACCAGAGTGCCTACAACTACAAGCAAGAGAGTCCCACCTATCAGATGTATGGGATCAAAGCCCCCCTCAATTAATGGTGGAGTGGGCATCACCATCCCAGGGTCCTCAGGATTGAGAAAAGAACTATGGACTAAAATAAACTTACTAGTGTTCTACTATAGACTACTTATGATTCTAGCAATGGAAGAAATACCATTGTTGCAGAAGCAATGACCCATGGATGTTCTGGGGTTAGGGAGAGGATAAAACAGGTATAGTAGGGGTCATTTTGGGGACTTGAGAATCATCTGAATGACATTACAATGACAGATACAGGCCATTATATATCTGGCCACAACCTACAGAATCCAATGAGAGCGTGTGTAAACTACAATGTAAACTATATTCCATGCTTAGTGGCAATGCTCCAAAATGTGTTTATCAATTGCAATGATTGTACCACACTGATGAAAGATGCTGCTAATGTGGGTAAATGTGGGCAGTGTGGGGAGCAGGGCATATGGGAATCTCCTATATATTCTCTGTAATATTTATGTAATCGAAGTATATTTTAAAAAATAAAAAAGTGGGAATAAATAAATAAATGAATAAATAATGTAAAAACAAAAAACAAAACAAATAAAAATATAATGTTTTTATTTTACATTTATCTGGTCAGCTCTAGCTCTTTTTTGGTTATTATTTGCATGGAATACCTTTTTTCAACCATTCACTTTTAACCTGGTTTTGTCCTATGTCTGAGGTGGGTCTCTTGTAGACAACATAGAGATGGCTTATATTTTTTATCCATTCTATCAGTCTATGGCTTTTGATTGGGGAGTTCAATCCATCAGCATTCAGTGTTATTACTGTAAAGGCATTACTTACTTCATCCATTGTGTCCTTCAGCTCCCTGTTATCATATCGTTCTATTGTCTGTCTTCTTATTTCTAATAACCTTCATTTCTACACTTTTCTCCAAATCTCTTGCCTTTGTTTTTTCCTTTCAGGCTGAAGCACCCCCTTTAGTATCTCTTGGAAATCTGGTCATTTGGCAACATACTCTATCAGTTTTTGTTTGTCAGTGAAGACTTTGAAATCCCCTTCATTTATGAAGGACAGTTTTGCCAGATATAGAATTCTTGGCTGGCAGCTTTGCTCTTTCAGTACCTTAAATACATCATACCACTTTCTTCTCTCCTCCATGGTTTCTGATGAGAGATGGACACTTAATCTTGACAAGTTTCCCTTGTATGTGATGCTTTGCTTTTCTCTTGCTGCTTTCAGAATCCTCTCTTTATCTCTGATATTTGTCATTCTGAATAGTAGATGTCTCAGGGTAGGTCTATCCAGATTTATTCTGTTTGGGGTGCATTGTCCTTCTTGGATATTGATATTTATGGCCTTCATAAGGGTTGGGAAGTTTTCAGTTATTATTCTTTCAAGTATTCTTTATGCCCCCTTTCCAGTCTCTTCTCCTTTGGGACACCAATAATGCAAATGTTTATGCTTTTCGTGTTGTCATTCAATTCCCTTCGACTCAGCTCCATTTTTTTCCATTCTCTTCTATTTCTGTTCTCCTGTCTTTCCCAGTTCAGATGTTCTGTCTTTGAAATCACTAATTCTGTCTTCAAGCAATTCAAATCTGCTCTTATGTGCCTCTAATATATTTTTTAATCTCATCCATAGTATCTTTCATTCCCATAAGGTCTGTTACTTTTCTTTGCAGGCTTTCAAATTATTCTTTATGCCCTCCCAGTGTCTTCTTAATATCCTTTATATCTTTAGTCATATTTTCTTTAAATTCTTTGAAGTGATTTAGGAGATTTGTGTGATTATTGCTGATTAATTGTATTAAATATTTTATCTCTTCAGGATATTTGGTTTGTTCTTTTGGTTGGGCCATCTTTTTCTGTTTTCTAGTATGGCCTGTAATTTTTTGGAGATGTCTAGGAATCTGAATATGTTGATGAATTTACTCTGATGGCTAATTTCTTTCTCTTGCCTATTTTTTCAAAGCTCTTTGATATTTGGTTTAACTTATTCCCAGTCTTTAAAATTGCCCAGCTTAAATTTTCAAAATTGAGCCATGGACTTACTAGTGTGGTGCAGATTTCTCCCAAGGGTTGGATACAGAAAGCACAGTTTTTGTCCATACAATTTCCAGACTGGCCAACAGAGGGCGCTAGTCAGTGCGCCTTTCCATGGAGGTGTTTCAGACTTGGCTTTTTTGTGTTCCTGTGTTGAATATCCAGATCAGAGTTTCAAAGCTGGCTCTGCTGGCATTATTCCCTAAAGAAAATTACCCCAGCCTCCCCTCCCTTTTCTCTTGAAACAGTTGAAAGGGAAGAAGATGCCTGCTCCCCTCTCTGCTGGCTGCAGTGAGCCAGGTTTTTTACCCCAGCTTAATATCTTGGGGGTGGGGGAGGGAAGCCCTTCCTATCTGCCATGGGAGCTTGGTAGCTCATTTTGGCATTTTAGCTTATTCATCTCTCTGTCCCTCACCTTCTCAGGGGTTGTGTAGCACTGCCCTTGTCTCTTGACATTTGGGTGTTTTTTATTTCTCTTTCTTGCCTAATTGCTCTAGCCAGAATTCTAGCACAATATTGAATAACGGTGGGGAGAGTCAGCATCCTTGTCTTCTTCTAATTTCAGTGAGAAAGCTTATAGTCTTTCACCAGTAAGTACAAAGCTAGCTCTGGGTTTTCCATATATGTACTTTATAATATTGAGAAAATTTCCTTCTATTCCTATCTTTTGGAGATTTTTTTTATCAAGAAAGGATGTTATTTTCTATCAAATGCCTTTTCTGCATCAATTGTAATGATCATGGGATTTTTCTTCTTCAATTTATTAATGTGGTGTATTACACTGATTGATTTTCTTATGCTGAACCATCCTTGCATACTTGGTATAAAGCCCATTTGATAGTGATGTACAATTTTTTTAATGTGTTTTTGGATGTGGTGAGCAAGTACTTTGTTGAGTTTTTTTGCATCCATATTCTTTAAAAAAAATTGTTCCATAATTTTCTTTTTTCGTGATAGCTATATTTGGCTTTGGTATTAGGGTGATGACAAAGCTTCATAGAATGAGTTTGTTAGTGTGAATACATATAAGAAACTGGAGATTTAACAGATGGAGGTGAGGGAGATTTAGAGCAAAAAGAACCCATTATGCTACAATCAGATGAAATATTACTTATGTGCCGCATAGCCTGGTGTCATGAGATTTTTGACTCAGTCACTTGATAACCATTCTAAACTCAGTGGATTCTCCTGCGGAGTAGACAAACCAGACTGGTGGCCAGAAAGAACCCAAAGCAGCTTTATGGGAAGAAAAAGAAAGGCTCCAAAAGAGACAGAAAATTAGAGAGGAAGGGAGAATGAAATAAAATCAAATGGGGGATCTGACAATAGAACCAAAATCAAAGATACAAAAACAAAAGTTCAGAATAAAAGGCAATTGAACTCAATGAAAATTGCAAATTTCAGATACAGGAAGGGCTTACCTAGAAAATGTAATGTCCTGGCAATTGAAAAAAACAAAGGATCTGTTAAGGGCACTTCACCTAATAAGTCATCAGAGCCCATAGAACCTGAGGGGCACATTCTATTTCTTTGTGGGACCTCAAAACTTGTTGAAAGACAAACCATTCAAACTTGCAGATTACAGTATTTTATTTGGGACACCAAAAGTTCTGCTGCAGCAAGGAAGCCAGATCACTGTCAAAAATGGAAGGAGCTTTGAGCTTCAAAGATAGCAAGCAATTTTTATAGACATAAAAAGAAATTTAAGAGTTCTGGTGAATGGAATGTGGATGGCCATTATGAAAGCCACCTCCAGGCCTAGTCATATACACCTCCCATGAGATTCTTCATTCTGTCTTCCCTCACATGCCAGCTGACTGTTGATGTCAGTTTGAATGTCTGAATGAATACTTCTGTAGAGTAGAAAACTCCATCCCACCCTTGCAAAAACTCCTTCATCCTTGCTCAATATTTGACTTTAAATTGTAAGGAAATAACTTCCCATTACATTAAAACTGGCAAAGCTGTTATACTGGAAGTAAGCATAGTAGCTCACCTTGAGAAGGCTAATGACCAGAAGGTATACCAGAGATGATTCTAGAGAACTGGTGACTTTCTGTTTCTTGATATGCTCGCAAGGATGTGTTCAGGTCTCAAAATTAGCCCCATCACATTTATAATTGCATTTTTTCTTCATTTTATACTTAAATTGTTGTAAAAATGAAAAAAAAAAAAGCTTAAGAATAATCTAGGGACTGAATAGTATAGTGAACCCAGAGGTGGATGAGGATTGTGGTTAATAGTACAAATACAAGAATGTTCTTCTCTCAACCAAAACAAAGGTATATCACTATCACAAGGTGATAAGAATATGGGGATACATTGGAAAAATACAAGTAATGTATTTTAATTGTATGTATGGACTATAGTTACAGCAGCATTGTAATATTCTTTGATCAATGTCAAAAAAGAACTAAAGAAACGTTAAGGTTCAATAATAGAGGGGTAAGGGATGTTTTCTTTTTAATTAAAACATTCAAAAATTTACTTAGGCAATGACTGCACAACTCTGATGAAAGTGAGAGCCACTGAATGTACACTTTGAATAGATTGTACAAGGTATGGGACTGTATAACACAGTGAATCATGTGGTAGAAGATGAATTATAGTTAACAGTAGAAATATCAGAGTGTTCTCTCATGAACTATGACAAATATACAATACTAACACATATGTTTATAATAGAGGGTGTATGGAAAAATGTACAAAATGTAAATTATGGACCACAGTTAGTGATAATAGTCTGATGATGTTCTTTCATAATCTGTAAAAAATGTTCTGCAATAATATAAAGTGTTGGTGTAAGGATGATTTATGGAAATTTTGCATGATTGTTTTGTAAGCTCAAAACTTCTCTAATAAAAAAATTAAAAATAAAATAAGTTAACCTGACTTCCATTGATTGGAGGAAGCTTTGTCTGTCTGATAGGGGTGAGTTTAAGGCAGTTGGGCATTATTTTGCATTGGATCAAAGTAATAAACTATGGGCTTGCTTAGCTATCTGGATAGGCCACCTTGGTGGGGATTTCAAACTTCAAATGATATCAAGAGGGAATCCTAGAAGGAGTTCAAAGAGGAAGTAGGGCATGGGTTTTTTGGCTCTGAGGGGTCACCATGTTTTTCTATATATAATTTTATTGCTATAAATACAGATAAAAAACATTTTAAGATAATAAAGAGTTTATATATCCACACCATGAGATATATTCTGTAATTAAAAGGGACAAACTAGTAATCATGAAACAACTTGGATGAATCTGCAAAACATTAAGCTAAGTTAAAAAAAAAACAACACAAAAACCTACATAATGTATTATTCCACATATATAATATTCCAGAGAAGGCTGAAGATCTTTACAATGTGATGAAATGTTCTATATGTTATTGTCACTATTATGTTTGTCAAAACTCATTGAATTGCATACCTAAAAAGGTAATTTTTACTGCTTGTATGTTGTATGTCAATGAATCCGAATTTAAAAACAATAAGTTATTGCAAGTTATCATTGGTGGCCCATTCTGCAAACTAATGAAGACAGTGTCAAATTATTTAGTTATATGTGCAAATGTATATGAGAAAGCAAATCTAATTTTCATCCAGATTTGACACCATATAGTCCATTATGGATCCCAAATTCTCTTTATTTTAACTCTTTACATCAAAATTAGCAACATTTTCTGATTTAACCCCTTAAATATCTTTAAATATAACCATTTATTTTCTTCCCCCACTGATCTACCCAATTTAACCTGACTACTTTCTCACCTATTGTACTTTTAATGTCTCCTGGTATTCTTTCTAGTTCCAATATTTCTCACCTTCAATCTGTTCCCTATACATGGACCGGAATTTTATTTCCTTAAACTCAAATCTCATCATGACATTCTACGCTAGGTAACATATGTTAATAGATTCTCATTGCTTTTAGATGAAGTCTAGATTCCTTCACTACACCTCTGTCATTTTAATTCTCTTTACCATCCCTCCCTCCTTCAACAAAATATTTTAGCCGGATACAATTGTCTGCAGTTCCTAAAATATATGACTTTTCCCCATGTCAGAACTATTTTCCTTCTTTGCATAACTAATTCTTACTCAGATTTTAGATTTCACTTACTATGTCACTTCTTTTAGGAAACCTTTAAGGTGTCTTCCAAGTAGTGTTTGGAACACCTTCATAAACAAGTATCCTGGCTTCCATTCAAGCATGTATCACACTATATTATAACTATATTTATTTATCCATTGGAGTATAAACCACATAAGTCATGTTAATATATGGCCCATATACGTTCCAAATGATTTTTAAATGAGTTAATAAGTAAATAAATGCATGAACTGTTTTAGCAATTTTACAATTGTCTCTGTATTGTCTCTGCAGATACCTTTTTAGAAAAAAAAAAACATATAAAATAATGACATTCCTCATGTGAAGAAATTGAAGATACACAAAAACATTGTGAATTAAAGAAATTAGCTTAAAATACTATTCTGCTTTTCACATTTTTTAACTTTCTTAAATATGAATAATTTATAGGAAATTAATTATTTCTTTGTCAACAGTATCTATATTGTGGGACATTTCTCCCAGCTAGGTTGCAGTAATTTCATCTACATTAAACACCACAGCAGTCACTGAACTTCCCAGGAGAAGTTATCTTGCTGTCAGAGGTGTTTAGCTCTTGTCCTAATCATTGCTAAACCCGTTAGTCTAATTAACATTTCAAACAAAGATCCCACAGAATAAGCTCAAAGTACAATCTAATTTTCTTCCAAAGGGAAACCCTCTTTCATCCCCAAAGAATAAACTCTTTAATCTGGACATTTCTTTAAATTGTTACACTTTTTTGTTTTCAAGAACCAGAGATCCTAGGCTGTAGCCTCATTTATTACATAAGCAGTGAGTTTTGAATTTTAGAACAGTTGAAACTTTAACCTGATTAATAAGTTGAATTTATTTTCACCAAAAAATTAGTTACCAAAGAAACTAACAACTTTCGCCAAATTTTAATTGGTCTTTGTAATTGTAGACAAAACTTATTTGGTAAGTCATAATTTCTAATTATAAATTATTAGCAGTTAAACACTTTTACAAAATTGTTACCATAATAACAATACCAAATTAAGAATTTGTGAAAGTAAGTTCCATCATGGTGAGAAAATCAGACTATGTCAAATACTGCTTCTTTTTTGTTACATGCATATCAATAATTTTACCAATTAATGAAATACATTTTATGCTTGTTCTACATTCATGAATAAGGCAAAGTTCTTCTCCATAATAACAGACTCTATTATGAGAAATTAGGAACACCTTTAAAAAAATTTTTTAACATTTGGACAAAAATACAGCTTATTAATATATATGCAAAGATTAAAATTATATTTGGAAAAAATATCCAACATTTAAGAGGATATAGAATGATCACATATGAAAGGTTAATCCACCTACTTACTTACAAAAGAGGAGAGATGGAGTATGTACTCTATCGTGCAAGGGTAAAACTCAATAGGAATCTCTATATAAGAGGAGTTAAAGAGCTATCATCTTATGGGAATGGAGTTCTGGGAGCTTCATTTGAAGTTGATTCTTGAAAAACTGACTCTCATTGTTCCCACTGATTCTAAACATTCTACAAGAAATAAGTAAGACAGTAGCAATTAAAAGCGCTTTTTTTCCAGGGTCCGTACTAAGGATGTGTTATGATGAATGCCCCTAGTTGAAATTTCTCAGAATATATATAATATTTTTAATTTTCCACACTCTGGATTATAAAATTCTAATAATTCCAGTGTTTTTCTACATGTTATATTATAGTTAAAGTTCTTCTGATTTAAAAAATTATTTTTAAATTTTTATTTTTTTAAAGATACTTAGATTACATGAATGGTGCATAAAAATATAGGTGATTACCACATGTTGTGCTCCCTATATCTCCCACACTTTCCCATGTTAACAACATCTTCATTAGTGTAGTATATTTATTGCAATTGATGAACACGTTTGGAGCATTACCACTAAGCATAGATTACAGTTTACATTGTAGTTTACACTCTTTCCCACACAATTTTGTAAGTTATGATAAAATATATAATGGCTTGTATTTGTCATTGCAATGTCATTCAGGACAATTCCCAGGTCTCAAAAATGCCCCTCTATTTCACGTTTCTCCCTCTCCCTGCCCTCAGAACCTCCAGTGGCCACTGCCTCCACATCAATGATATACTTCTTTCCATTGCTAGAATATCAGTGAGTCTATAGTAGAATACCAGTAAGTCTACTTTAGTCCATAGCTCATTCCCCAGTCCTGAGGATTCTGGGATGGTGATGTCCACTCCACCTCTAATTGAGAAGGGGCTTCGATCCTATATGGCTGATGGGTAGGACTCTCTTGCTCGCAGTTGTAGACTCTCACGGTTCCTTGGTATGGTGGTTGTCCATTGTGACCTCCTTGTTAGTTGTCCTGGGTGAGACCAATGAACTGGACAGTATGTGTTGCAACTCTGATGGGATTCATGGTCCAGCTGGCGCATGGACAGCCCAAAGATTTAAGTCTTTTGGAACTATACCTACAAACTCTGGTACTAACTATGGGTTCAAATAGAAGGACAGAAGAGCCATGTGTAGGGAAACCACAACTGACTCCAACTCTGTCACTCTGGAGAACATAAATTCCAAAGTAGGGTCCACTGGCAAGGCACCAAACCCCTGAGCTATCTACCCTGACTATAGTGTCTGGATGTCTCCAGAGCCCTCAGGATCCCTGCTATTTGGGGTAGTACCTACATTGGCATTCAATGAGACCCTGCTGAGATGTGCCTAAGTGTAAACAATGGGATGACCTCTCAACTAACTTTGAAATCTCTTAGTCATATAAACTAATTTGTCTTTACATTTTCCCTGTTTTGGTCAAGGCCTTTTTCCAGTTACATTGCTAGTTGGTGCTTGGTAGTAATCCCTCGGTGCCAGGCAGACTCATCTCCAGGAGTCATGTCCCACGTTGGGGGGAAGATAATGTATTTATATGCTGAGTTCCACTTAGAGAGAGGCCACATTTGAGCCACAAGGAGGCTTTCAGGAGGTAACTCATAGGCACCCTATAATACTAGGCTAAGTTTCAATTTCAAGAGTAAAGTTTCATAAGCACAGTCATCAATATCAAGGGCCCGTCAATGGACCATCCTCCTTCACTAGTCATTGCCCCTGTCCTCAGGGGATTCTTGCTGTTCCATTAGAGACAGAGCTCTCCAGGCTGGGAATTCAATATTCTTTCAGTTGTTGTGTGAATCTCCACCCACCATGATAATGCTCCACGAACATTTGAACACATTTATATACTTTATGTGTATGCTCAGATGAGTTTCCTCCCATTTATCCCCCCTCACTGACATCCTGCTTCAATGATCCTCCCTGGCCACAGTTATAACCTTTCTTTGATCCAAAACATCTTCACAAATGAAGCCAATAAAATAACCAAATACAATTAATAAGAAAATGAAATAATAATGATAGTTTTTAAAATAAGAAATAAAATACAAAATAAATTAAAAAGATAAAAATAAAAAAATGTTGGGGATAATAAAAAATAACAAAAAACATTTTAAAAGCTTTTTTGACATTTTGCATTTCATCACTGTAGGATCTGTTGTCCTGTATGTAGTTACATTTTCTTCCATTTATTTTCCCCAGTATCTAACTTTTTTCAATTTGTCTTCAAAGAAATTTTAGGTTACAGAAAAGTCACGTTCAAATACAAAGGGCTCCCATATACCCAACATCCTTTTCCCCCTTCCCCTATTAATAACACCGTATATGTGGATGGTACCTTTGTTACAACTGATGTACAAATATTGAAACATAGCTACTAACCTTGGTCAATGGTTTACATTATGGTTTACATTTTGGGCCATACACATTTATAAATTTTGACGAATTTTGACATGGCCTGTATTCATCATAGCAAGATCATGTAGAACACTTCCATGGCCCCCCAAATTCCCCCTGTTCCATCTTTTCCACTCCTATCTATCCCTCCCCTTGGGACCCACGGCAACCACCAGGCTTCACTCCTTGAAGGACAAGATTCATAGTTACTTGCAACAACGCTGAGGGCTTGACAAACTGGTTTGTCCTCCCCTATTAGGCAATGCTCATGCTCTCGAGAGGCTCCTGCCCCCCTATTTGAGAACATAGTGGGCCCCCCCAGGATGGAAGTCCACCAACTTCCCACTCATTATGTGGGTCTCCACCCACTGATATAGCACACTATGACAAGATAAATACTCACGTGCTCCCCAGAAGCCTGCCATCGGTGCACCCTGTCCCAAATGCCCCCACTTCCAACACCCTAAACCAGTAACCTTCCCCTGCCATATTTGCCAAAAGAAGATTCCCAACATTGTAGTTTCAACCACGTATCTGCTAATCCCCAGAGTGCACCTGTTCCCTCCGCCAACCCTTCCCCCAGTTCCATGGACTGTCCATCCCACCTTTCCCACCCTACCTCCCTGAGAAATCAGCACTGCCCAACCCAATAGTATCACTGCACCACTGTTATCCCTTCCACTACAGAACTACACACTTCCACCTTATCATAGATTTTGCCCACATGGGCGTTTACAACCTTCTTCTCTCTTTCTGTCTCCTGATAACGTCCCTTCCAAACTCTATCTCTGTGAGTCTGCTCAATTTGCTTAATTCGTATCAGTGAGATGATGTAGTATTTGTCCTTCAGTGCCTGGCTTGCTTCACTCAACATAAGGTCCTCAAGATTCATTCATATTATCCCGTGTGTTAATACTATATTCATTTTCACAGCTGAGTAATATTCCATTGTGTGTTTATACCACAATTTGTTTATCCATTCATCTGTTGAAGGGCATTTGGGTTGATTCCGACTTTTGGCAATAGTGAAAAAACGCTGCTATGAACATTGGTGTGCATATACCTGCTCATGTCCTTGCTTTCAGTTCTTCTGGTTATAGTACCCAGCAGTGGAATTGTTGGATCATATGACAGTTTTATAGTTAGTTTTCTAAGGAACCACCATACTGTCTTTCACAATGGTTGCACCATTCTACATTCCCATCAGCAGTGGATGAGGGTTCCCATTCCTCCACATTTTCTCCAACACTTGTAGTCCTTTGTTTTTTTTAATATTTCGATACAAATGGCTAAAAAGCACATGAAAAGATGGTCAACATTACTAGCTATTAGGGAAATGCAAATCAAAACTACAATGAGATATTATCTTACACCCATTTGACTGATTAAAAATTATAAAAAGTTTTGCTTATTAATATATTTTGCAAAATAGAGGCTACATTACTATAGATATCCAGATTATTTCTCAAATATCCAAAATTGTAAGAAATAAAAAGAAAAAAGGAAGAAAGAAAGGAAAAAAGGAAAGAGGGTGGGAGAGAAGGAGGAAGGAAGAGATGATAAAGAAGTCACCAATAAAATGCTTATACCAACCTGGAAAAAATAAATTAGACTTTTGAGAGTCAGCTATAAATCAAGTCATAATGGGTGTAATGAGATAACGGTCACTTCAAGGGGTGAAATGTCACAATACCAAATTTTCACTACAAATAGTTTATCTATTAACATATCTGATGAACAACAGAGAGGTCTGCTCTTGCCTAGTATTCAAACACCTACAGTGCCAATCAAAGGCAAATTAAACCTGGGGAAAATCATAACCAGTACCTTTATTATTTATTCTGTAATTTCTAAGATGGATTCTTAGGGGCATACTGATCTAGTGCTATAAAATATCTAAACCTGTGATTCTCAAACTTTAACATGTATTAGAGTAACCTAGAGTGCTTCTAAATTTCAGATCCAAGGGTCCTAACCGTGGGGTTTCTGATTCAGCAAGCATGGAATGGAGTCTGAGAATTTGATTTCCTAACAAGTCCCCTGGTTCTCATTTGAGAAACACTCATCTAAACTCTATAAATCAGTCCATATATTATAATTTATCACCAAATAACCTTAAAATTCCATTTAACTTGGTCACAAAGAAAAAAATTTAATATTTGTAAGATGATATGAAGACTAGACTCACTAGCTTAAATAGTTTTTCCTGAATAAACAACCAATTAGCATTCTAGTTTTCTAGCTTAAATCATCTGCAAGATTTTTCAAATATGGATATAAAAAGATCAATTTTTTGGCTTCACAATTGACAACTCAATAAGATATGAGGACAATGTGTTGGTGGCTCCAAGTGGCAGCTCAAACGTCAAACCTCCCACATAGTAACTTTTGTATTCTCAAAGTAGCATTTCTCTTCAAAACATTGGAAGAAGTAAAACAAAATAATTCCTACAAAGTAGAGATATTATTAAACCTAATCTCATTTCACATTTTAAGCCATGGCTATTTCATCCTTATAACAAATTACATAATATATTTGTCAATATCTTTTCCTTCACCCAGAAAAAAAATAATAAATCCACTTAAAGATTCAGAAAATACACTATCCAAGTGAATTAATTTTTTCTCATATATTTCAGGGATGAAAAGTAGTCACTAATTTGATGGAATTATTTTAGAATATTTTATATAGAATCTTTTAATTTCACAAATCATCAAGACTGATTAGATTTTTAAGCCTTCTGCAAGCTGTGACAAATGCAAAGTCAATGAGAGATTTTAAAATGGATATGGAATTAAACAAACATGAATTTTATATATATAATCATTTTCTTCAAAATCTTTAGATTCAAATATTTAATTATAACATGAATTGTTGTTGCTATTTAGAAAGAACTACCATTTAGAAAATATTTGCATTCTCAGATCAATGAGATATATTTGCCAGTGACATTTATTATTTGCAAACATTCACAAAAAGCTAACATTCACAAAAAGGTTTGGAACCTATGACAACCTTGTTTTAGGAATCATTCCTGCTTTTAAGCCTTTAAAGATAAGGAAATGATTCTTACAGAAAGTATTGAAAAACACTAATAATGAAGACCATATGTCTATATTAATAAATATATATTATTTTAAAATGAATTTCTCTGTCAAAACATGTTTATTAATAAACTGGACATAAATTTTTTAGTTAGCTAAATATAACTATTTAAATTCTCATGTAATAAAAATTTTTGTGTACTATGAAAATATTACAGTCAAATTAGGAGACTCTTTTTGTCTTTTTTCTCAGTCCTCTCACCAAATAAAAAATAGAGTTTGTATTCTCAACATCAGCCAACATAGCTGGTTTTTCTAGTTTGTTTGTTCATTGACTGACCCACTCAAATATTGATCTGGGGGTATGGTGTTTAATAAAGTATTGTGGGCTTGATTTTAATAAGGTCTTTACAGAAATGTCAAGAACTAAATTCCACTTGCGGAACATAAAAACAAACACACACAAAAAAACGTACAATAGTAAAAAGCGTCCCAAGCATTCCCATATAAAAGCTAATCTCTCACATATTTAATATTACCTGACTAAATTCTTGTCATTTTAAGATTTCATAAATGCTTACAAACTTATTTATATTTGTTCACATATTCATTCTCTTAATTTGATTTCCATTTTAGAGAGTTAATGTGTTTTTAGTTTCAAAATATATGTACTTTAAGTTTTCTGGAGTAAAAAAATACAGAAATAATTTCTTATAACAAACAAAGACAAACAATGTTGTTTCTAAAATTTTTCTCACATTTGCTAGTATTGATTTGGTCCATTCTAACTCCTTATTGCAGTTTTTCAGTTTTATTTTATTTAAAACATATTTTGAAAAGATAAAACATACACAGAAAATGTATTTACAGGAGCTAAATAGAAAGCAAAAATATAAGGAAAGTAATAAGCTAATAGAGGCTTGTTTTTTCTTAAAATATCTTACATTTAAATTTCTCTCCAAAAAAAGCTTAAAAGACATTTTTGGAATTTGTAGTTTTTAGAAAAATTAAACTAAACTAGATGAAGGAGCGATGGAATTCTCTATCAACATTCTCAAATGATTCATCAGAAAAGTTAAATACACATTACATATATTTGTATCTTGTCTCTCAGGATTAAATTTTACTTATTTTGTTGCTGTTTTTTATTGGGCTAGTGCAGAGAAAACAGAAAGCAACTGCCATCCCTGACAACTCAGTCATGCACGCTTATTCCATCAGAGTACTTAATATTCTTCAGAAAAACCCATTCATGCCATTAGGTAACTCTGAATGAAATTTTTTCTAATGATTTAATCAAACAAATTTCAGATAATTTCATTTGAAAAAACAGTTGAAGATATACATGTAAACCTAATAAAATTTCATTTTATATAGCCCTGTTTAGTTAAATATAGATTTAGACATTCAAAATTATTTTACATTAGTTAAATGTTTTAATCCCCTATTAGAATGAATATAATAATTATACCCCAATTTTATTAAACACACACGTGTGTGCACACACACATACACGTTTTCCTAAATTTCTTAGATATTTCAGGAAAAACTTTGATTTTTTTTTCAGGGGTGGTGCTTCAGTTTTCCAAATGATTTATATTTAGCCCTGGCTGTTCCACTGCCATACCTAACCTGTTATTCCCGCCACAATTCACATCAGTCTAGGCTTTAAATTGTGCCATAGTATCTCTTCATTTGCTTCCACTCATTCTCTGTGAAACAGCTTTACCTTTAAACTGATTGTGGAGGTCTTCTCCTACATTTTTAACTAAGCTACATGTTCCTCATGGTTCTTGTTTTTCTAATGCATTCTTTAATGATAGTTCCTATTGCATTAAAAAACAAAATAAAACTGATGCCATTGTTGCTGAAATCTGAAGATAGTTTGCCAGTGATTAACACTGGAGGATGATGTGCTAAAGGCACAAAAATCCACAATAATTATCCACTGAAACTGGAACCAAAGCTAGAGGATATCCATTCAAACTTCCTGGAAGATTTTTATGGGAAAAAAAGAAAAAGCTTTTGGCCCTTTTGCCCTAAGCTCAGGGATGGATTGATATAAATTGGCTCAAAGACAATTTGATTGACAACCGTATTTCTTGATTCAATTTTTTTTAAAAACCCTCCCACACACCCTTAGCTTTTTGTTTAAATTCTCTTCATCCTGAGGCTATTTAGTGTTTGTGTTATTGTTGTTGTAGTTTTGTTTCCTGTGGTTTGGTTTTGTATGTTTTTTCATGACTCGTACCTATTAGACTTCTAGCCATGCCCAGGTTTGTCTAAAAGTCTTGTGTTAATACTTCCATACATACAGACCTAATTATATAGCAAAGAATCATCTACCACAGATTTAATCGTACACCTGTCCAACACAACCATTTTCAAGCCATCACATTTTGCAAATAAAAATTTTGAGTTCTGTATTTAACATATAAGCACAATTAACTTCTGTCAGTACTTTTTTTTACTAACCACAGTATTCCTATCCATGCAGGAAAATTGCAATATAAATGTTTAGTAGCCAATCTGGTGACTTCGTTCATAATTAATATTATTAAATTGACACTAAATGCTTCTACACTACAAACATTGTCGTAGAAAATTTGATAAACATTTAATTATTCATAAGTGTACTTTATAATTCTTACTATATAAAAGCATTTAAAAGGAAATGATGTACAGGTAAACACAGACAGGAAGTTAATTTTATATTAAAAACATATTTACAGTCTCTTAATGGCCAAGCCATTATCAGCACCCATGATTGAGAAATACAGCATTTAAACTAAACTGTCATTGATTTAGCATAATTTCTGTCTGCGTGGGACACAACTGAATAAACAACAAACAAATTGTTATTTTCTTATGATTTTAATAATTGCTTACCTGACGTAACCCCTTATATTGAGCAATCCAGAATAAGAGGGCACATTATAATATTTGGTTATTTTTGCAAAAAACTAATTTATGTTATCTATACCACAGATCCAATATTTTTAGTGGTTATCTAAGATTAATATTTTTCTGTTTCCCTGAAATAAATATAATAAAAAAATTTCTGAATATATAGCTTACAAATGTGTAATCAGAGCTTTAAAGGGAGGTAAAAGAATAGAAATAATTTCTGATTACTTCAAAGAATATATAAGAAAAAAATTTTTGTTTTTAACAGATTATGTGTTGCTTTCTTCGAATGAGTACATCTTAAAATCACAGAAATCTGGAGGTGGAGAAAATTCTCACCATTATTTTGTTCAGTGCTCTCATTTTATAGCTAAATAAACTGATGCAATTTAGTGTTAGATTCAGGTTAAGTCAGGTTAAGTATTAGTTTTCATAACTGTCATTGTCAGAGTCTGTTAACTGTTCAATGCTGTCTCTCATATAATGTGATTGCCTATTATTTGCAGTAAAAATTTAAAATATTTATCCTTTTATTTATATACTAAGATTACTATTGCTCTTAAATTTGTAGAACTAAGCTTTAAAACAATAATTTCTTATTTTATTTCATTAAATGAGTTTAGAGTAAATAGCACATTTATTAGTATTGGTATAATAACAAATTAAAATTAATTGCATGGAAAATTTCAAAATAGAGTTAAAAATACATTCTTGTCATTCGGCTATGTTATTATTCTTTAGCTCTTAAGCATGGTAAAACATTTAATCCATTTTATTATTTCATTAATATACAATGATAATGATGTGCATATGTTCACAATTAATACTACGTATTTATTCAACTAAATAATGTTTGCTGCATATAATTTTAAAATTACTGAGCAATAGTGCTTCAGTTGTAAATATCAAAGGGATTAATATTATAAGGAAGTATAAAGTATTGGCATCACTAAACTACATACTGAATTAAAGTATATAAAATTTTTCTGGCAGTCCAGGCTAATTAAATAAACTCTTGGTTGAAGATAAAAATTAGACTAATGGAACTCCTGTAAAGTTGTTTTTTGTTTCTTCGTTTTTTTTACTAATTTGTTATTTAATCAAAAGTCTTTTTGGAATATGTTATATTTAAGCTTGTATTAATTTCTTAAACATGGGATCTCCAATATTAAATATTTGAAAAGTGAAAGTGGGAGTAGTGCATTTCTCTTTGCTTGTTGTCTTTGTATTAATGGATATGCAGAAAATTCACTTTAGATAGCAGCACTATTTTAAACCGTTTGAGGTGGCCAAGCATATTTCCAGTAAGATTCTCTGAGCCACAGCTGGTGCCAGGATCCTTCTTTCAGGGAAAGTTGTATAACAGAAAGTAAACTAATAGTATCCTGGGGAAAAAAAATGGTTATATTTCTCTGGAAATAATATGCTTGTCCTGTGATATGTTACATTTTCTTTATTGACTAAAGGAGGGAAATTATTTCCTGTTAGCTGCAAACCGCATTCTCTGTTGGTTATACCAACCTCGACCACAAAGGTAGACTAGAAAAATTAATCAACATGATAATTATTTTCCCAGTAGCCTCTACGAATTATGCAATATTCTCACAATTTCTTTAATTGATCTTGGATCATTAAAGTTTAAGGAAACCTTGGTTGTGAAAAAACTATTTGCTGCAGCATTTTCAGGTTTTAAGATTATGTTTATTGAATTAACCTTGCAAAAAAAATAATTCAATAATATAATCCTTTTAAGTTCAATTTCATGGACTATTTTATTAAGAATTATTTAAGGATTTTTCAAAGTTGGTGATTTTATTAATTTTCAGATTAACACAAAGGTAATGAAATTTTAATCTGAGAGAATTATAATAAGAAAATTAAACATCAGAGCCACATGGCAAATGTATCCAGAAATAAAACAGATCTCTTTAATTTTAAGTAAAACATTTATACCTTAAAGATATTTAGAATCTAATAGTGCAAAATAATTTAAAAAATGTACCTTCAACACTGGAGTTCATTAAATCTGCTTTCCTTGTGATATATATGTTTGTCTCAGTGTTATATACATCTTTTATTACAAAAGCAAATTGAATATAATTATTCTAGATAAAGAGTTGGATCACAAGTGAATTTCTGCTATATTTATTGATATGCTCCCAGATAAATTTTTATTTTTCCACACTTGAGATCTATTATATCCTAATATATTACCAAATAGTAGCTATTACTTATTAATTTTTGGCTTTAAATAAGGCCCTATGATTTGTGTACTTTCACATCAATTTTTTAAAGTTATTATTCCATTATGGAAATTGACGCTTAGTTAAGTAACAATCAGTTGGTAATTGAAAGACTCTTATGTTAATAGCGATCTGTGTGAAGAGCCTATGCTCTTTTAACTGCGTTACTACAACATTTTCTTAGACAAATACATCGATGCTTTATAATTTTTAATACATATCTAAATCTCTAATAAATAATATATATTTCTGTCATACATGCCACAATTAATGTAGTAGTCCAATATACAGTTGTTAAATATCTTAAGAAATATTTTGATCACAATTTATTGCCATTCATAAAGACAATGTGTGTGTTAAAGAAGGGTGTACCTTAAAGTGTATTATTTATAAACTTTAAATATTTATTTTTATATACTTTTTTTATTTTTTTAAAGATACTTAGTTATATAAATGTTACAGTAAAAATATAGGGGATTCCCATATGTCCCGCTCCCTACTCCTCCCACATTTTCCCACATTAAGAACATCCTTCATTAGTGTGGTACATTTCTTACAATTGATGGACACATTTTGGAGCATTGCCACAAAGCATGGATTATAATTTACATTATATTTTACACTCTGTCCTACACAATTTTGTAAGTTATGACAAGATATAAAATGACCTGTATCTGTCATTGCAACGTCATTCAGGACAACTCCCAAGTAGCAAAAATTCCCCCATATTACACCTATATTTCCCTCTCCCTGCCCTCAGAACCTTCAGTGGCCACTGCTTCAAGATCAACAATAAAATTTCTTCCACTGTTAAAATCACAATAAGTCTATAGTAGAATGCCAGTAAGTCTACTCTAGTCCATAGTTCATGCCCCAATCCTGAGGATTCTTGGGTAGTGATGCCCACTCCACCTCTAATTGAGATGAGGCTTAGATCCCATGGAGCCAATGGATGGGACTATCTTGCCTGCAGATGCAGACTCACTCTGTTCTTTGGGATGGTCATTGTCCATCATCATCTCCTTGTTAATTGTACTGGGTGAGAAAAATGAAGTGGAGAGTAGTGGTTGCAACTCTGTTGAGATTCAGGGCTCAGGTGGCACATGGACAGCACAAAGATTTAAGTCTCTTGGACATACACCTGTAAACTCTAGTGCTAACTACAAGTTCAAATAGAAGGGGCAGAAGAGCCACGTGTAAGGAAACTACAACTGAGTCCAACTCTGTCACACTGGGGAGCATAAATTTCCAAGTAGGGCCCACTGACAGGGTACCAAACTCTTGAGCTGTCTGCCCTGCCTATAGTCTCTGGAGGTCTCCAGAGCCCTCAAAAACCCTGCTATTTGAAGCAATATATACTTTAGCAGTCAATGAGATTCTGCTGAGATGCAGATAAGCATAACCTCCGGAATGACCTCCCAACTCACTTTGAAGTCTCTTAGACATATAAATTCATTTGTCTTAACTTTTTCCCTCTTTTGGTCAAGGTCTGTGTCCAGTTGTATTGCTAGTTGGTGCTTGGTGTTAAGCAAGCCAGGAACTGAAAGATAAATATTACATGACCTCACTGATATGTATTAAGCAAATAAATCTTTATTTTAAAAAAACAGATAGGAAACATTGTGTATAGAAGTTCTAAATTGGGTTCTGAGTGATTAAAAAAAAAAAAAAGAAAGCCATAAATGAACTCTACAGGAAGGAAAGAGATCCTGACCATTACATTGAAAGTAATTACCATATTATAAAACTAACACTGTCAGGATCTGTATTTTCCTTAATTTAGCTGTTCCATATGTCTATCTTAGACAAAATGAGTTATTAAGAAATTTAGGGGGACGGATGTGGCTCAAATGGTTGGGCGTCCATCTCCCATATGGAGGGACCCAGGTTCGATCCCCAAGACCTCCCGGTAAAAGAAAAAAAAGAAATTTAATTATGTATTTTGATAATATGGTATTAAATTTATATTTATTTATTATATTATATTTATTTATTATAGTAAAGTAAATTGAAGTCAAAATTATAAATACTTATATAGTAAATAATGTTATAGTTGGTTTCTGGCATTATGTATACTAAGATCTTTTTATTTCTTGCTACTTGCCTATATAATAATTGCATAATTAATAATTATGGGAGTAACAGGTTAATTTTACTTCAAGCAACATACATATGAATCACATCAGCAGTGAGAAATTTCCTAATAAACTTGTAACATTGTACAAATAAAATATTTGTCAATATCTTTTTCATAACCTAAATTCTAATGACTGACACTTTAATTAACATTTTCTCATTGATTTTAAAAAACCATAATATACTAATTTGAAAAATCAAAACAAGAACATCTTATCTTTGATGAATATCAAAAATAATTGTTTTCACATGTTATAATTGCTCAAATGATTTCTGTAGAAACTCCTTTTACTGCTATAATATAATATGTTATAAATAATAATATCTAAATATTAATTAAATACTAAATATTTGCTTTTATTAATTGAACTCATATTTCTCACCCTGAGAATAACAACACTGCCTTGTTGACTCTAAGTATCCAATAAATATTGAGTGAAAGAAATATTTTAAAAATTAATGAGTTACTGGAGATAGAAAAGAAGAAATATACATTTTTTGAGGCTCAATTATTTGGGATACAGTAAGCAAGATAATGCTCAGCTTATTAAGAGACTTTCATGTAAAGATTCTTCATAGTTTTTTAAAAATGGGTATACATATGAAGATCAACTCCACATAAGAGCTACCAAGATATAGAGACACAATATATACATATATATATGTATAAAATGTTCCAATTTCAGTGAAATGCAAAAATTGGATTTATAAACTATGATTTTTTGAAAATAAATAAAAACACCCTTTTTAAAATTTAATAATTTAATTTAAGGAAGTCATATTTTAATTTTATCCTCCAGTTTGCCGTAACATTTGTTGTTTATATTACCATCTCATGAAAGGAATGTTCTGACAGTGGCCATTAGAGTGAAGCCTATTGTCTGCATATCTGAACCAAGCAAGACCCTTTCACCTGGCTAAAATTAGCAAAAGATGCCAGTAGACTCTTAGAGATTAGCAAGAAATGATGAGAGCTCTTTTCACTGTATTACACATATTGTTTTTCTCACCAGCACCTCTATTACCACAGCTCTTTAGCTATTGCAGAAAGACCATTTAGGAGGCAATAGCAATGATCTCAGTGACTGAATATAGTGCCTTGGAGAGCTGAAAGTAGGGGATGAGATATATTTTAAAGCAAAATGACAATAGGATTTTGTTTCTCCAATTTTATTCTACAGATAGACTTGTAAAAGTCAATGAAGACATATGTATAAAGATATGCACTAGAGAATTTTTAATAAAAGAAAATAACTGGAAATAGCTTCAATGCCTACCAATAGATGACTAGTTAAATAAATTCTGCTAGATCAATAAAATAACATGCAACAAAGTCATTAAAAAATAAGATAGGTTTATAGGTGCTAATATGGAAAAATGCACAGGATAGTGTTAAGAAAAAAAGCAAATTGTAGAACAGTTTTCCAATATTGTTCATCTAAGAATAAAAAAAGACTATTAACATATAAAATAGATTTTTGCCTTTTGTCTTTTTATCCTTTGCTACAATTTAAATTTTATCAATTACCATGTATTAATTTACTAATAATGTTTATTGTTATAAGAACTAATTCTTTTTTAAAGAGAAACAAAGTGTCTTTAAATTTTATCTCCATAAGAGAAAAAGTGAAATTAAACCAATCAGTATTTGGTTTTGCATGTTCATGATAGAAAGAAGTCAGTGTGCTACCACATGCAGTAAAGATAGCACATCTTTCTTCTTTGAATGTTGTGCAGTAGCTGCCCATCAGAACCATCTAGAATAAAAATATAAGAAAATTAGTTTTTAACAGAAATTTCCCTCAATGGGAGCTTTTGCTTTGGCTACTTATTTTTTCCTAGGTTAATTCCTACTTTTTCCATCAATTCCAGACTACCCTCCCTTCCGTTTTTCAGCTATAGCTCTCTTTTCCTTCAAATAGTTTGCCCATAAATTTCTGGATGATAGACATTTCCCTGAGCTTACCACATTCTCATTTCTGGGTGATTTTATGATTTAAAAAACATCATAAAACTGTTGCTGTTTCCAAGTTTTCGTTTTTAAAAATTTCTATTATTAATCCAAGACATTGTGATTTCTTTGCATACTCTAGACCCTATGGCTTGCTTAATTAGGCAGATACCAGCGATAATAAAATCCATTACTGGTATGTGCTGATTCTGATTACTCATTCAACAGCAAATATTTAATAAACACTATGAAGGAGATTTAAAAAATAGCCACTTGCATCTGGCTATTGCTAAGGAATTAGACCTGCGTTATACCTTCAATATCAAATTTGAGATCACAAAATAGAAATGATGTATTAAAGGGAAACTTCAGAGTCATCTAAGGAAGTAACTTTAATCGAAGCCTGTAATAAAGGAAATACTTTTATCTGGTGATCAGAATTGGAACACTTAGATGCACTCTAGCAATAAAGACAAATTTCTTAAGCATTAATTAATGCATTCAATGTTATTATGTGCCATATATATGCACTCCTAACTTCAAAAATGGTGTCTTCTCAGGATATTCAGTGCTTTTGAAAAGTCTTTTTATTTAGGGATCACGTGGATAAATAACATAAAATGTATGGTATCAGCAGAGAATGCTCAATTGCAACAGTGAAATTTTTCTTCAATTTTCAACCACTCAATTTTAAATGTTTTAATATTTTTAATGATTCACACTCAATATGTGTTTTGCCCAATGTTCTAAAAACTTCCATCAATTCCAAGCAAGTCTCCAATCCATCAAATCATAACTTTATGGCAAATTTATGTTCTTCCATAGTCTTTGCTCTTTCTCCCATTATGCACATACTAGATGTACTGGAGATGAGTTGTAAATTAGTTTCCTATTGCCACTATATCAAATTATCACAAACTTGATGATACACACATTTATATTCTTAAAATTCTGGAGATCAGCAGTTCAAAATGGGTCTCACTGGGATAAATCAAGGTGTCAGCAAGGTTGCATTCTTTCTGGAAGCTGTAGAGGAGAATCTATTTCACTTCCTTTTCCAGCTCCTATTTCCATTTTGAAAGCCAGCAATGACTCATGATGTCTTTCTTATGTTGCTTCATACTGACACTGACTTCCCTGTTTCCTTCTTATGGTTATGCTGAGCTCACTTAGAAAATTCAGGAAAATCATCTTATCTCAAGGTCACTTGATTAGCAAACTTAATTCCACCTCAAGCTTAATTCCCTCTTGCCGTGTACCATAGCACATTCACAAGTTCCAGGGATTAGAAAGTGGACATCTTTGGGTGGGTGGTTGCATTATTCTAATACTTTGGGCTGTAAATTATGGCCTAGATGGCTACCTGTCCGAAATAAATGTATGTTAAACACAGTAAGTAAAAAAAAAGTACTTAATAATTGGAAACTATTATTACTGTCATTATTAATGTCATCATCATGATAATTTGAGGTGGAACAGTTCCTGGTACTGGAGATTTGATGAGGTGATCAAGGTTTAATGAGGTGGTCAGGCTAAATTCATTACTATTTCCAGTCTGGCTACAAGGCCTCTTAAAGTAGGAGAAGCAACATTTGAGCAGACAGAGGTAGCTTGGAAAAGTCAAAGATTGTCTGAATTGAGTCAAATGCTTCACTGCAGACAAATATGTAGAACAATAAATACAAGCAAAATCTGCAAATAGAAGTTGTTAAATATAGGGTAGTTTTTGCGTGAGGTATTGTAGAAGGTTCCTCCACAGATGCCACAGCAGTGCTGATAAGGCCGAATGCGCATCAGTAGATTCGATTTCACTAGTCAGCGTGGTTTTAGCACACCACCCCAGACATAGAATTGGGTGTGTTTTACTGTAAGGAATAATCGTGAGTATTGGTTGCCAGTCAGTTCTGGGCCTTGGTGTCCATAAAGTAACTATGGAGATCCTGAGGCACAACTTCCAATCTCTCAAGTCTGTGTTCTTAGCCTGTACATAGAAACTTCTGCTTTTAACCATATGCCCTAATGTATTTTTGTCAGCTCTA